>CM021107.1:643107580-643371662 GCA_007115665.2 Sequoiadendron giganteum
GTTGATTCGAATGCAACTATAGTAACTACGCATGAAATCTAGGATTCGGGGGTCCTTTTCAACTCATAAGAGGGTTGTATTTATAGATTTTTGAAGACAAGAATCTAGTTAGGTGAAGATCAATGGTTGAGTTCAAACCTGTTAAGATGAATGGTGAGAGATTGAGAAGTTGAGAAAAAGATGGAAGGTTGAGAGGAAAGTGGAGGAATGTTTTCAACCCACAAAACTATCTTCATTCAAAAATGGAAACAAATTGTCATTTGTTACCTCATTTATGAAAATTGGTTGAAAGTTGAAGATAAATGCTAATTAAATAAATAGATTTATCTAATTACATATGACATTGAATTTAGAAGCTTCCACCATTAAAATAATTACTATTTTATTGTGTGTGAGAAGTGAAAAAGATAAGTAATTAAATATTTTACAATATTTAATTAAGTGTGAGATTAGGAAAGTTTCTAATTAAATATCTAGAATATTTAATTAAATGTGAAATGAAGAATTTAGAAAGTGTCTAATTAAATATTAAAAATATTTAATTAAATGTGGCATGAGGGAATATCATTTAAATTTGTAATAATTAATATAAATAAATTGTGAAATTTATTTAATTAATTAAGAGGAAGATAGCAATAATTAAATAAACTTATTTATTTAATTAAACTAGAAGAATTGGAAAAATGAACAATATAAATAAATAATTAAATTTATTTATATGTAGATGACTTTAAGAATATTAATTAAATAATTCATATTTAATTAATTAATAGGTTTGATTAACCGTGACCATTTTTAGATGTGTACATTTTGCCCCTCTTTCAAGTGATGTGTTTTACGCATTGCTTCAAAGAATTTGCCCCTGAATTTGGAAATTTACCGATGCTATATGCCCCCTCGAGAGATAAATCGCGTGATGAGAATGATGATGATGATGATTCGAAAGAATTTAATTGATTTTTTTAGCGAAAAATGGTGATTTAGCTCTTGAAATAGCTCTTTGTATAGTAAAAATAAGAATAATTTCCCACTTTTACCCCCTTAAAAGGTGGAAAAGGTGAAAAGTCATTGTCATTTGAACAGTAACTTGTGGTAATTTTCAGAACTCTAAGAGATAAAAATGAGATGTCGATCCATTATGAGCGCCATAGATTCGAGCGAGCCCGCCGATATCAGATACCTGCCACGTACGGACCTCCGATAAGTGGACTTGATCCTCCTTGTAAATGTTTTGATTTATTTTTTTACGCATTTTTCAATTTTTAAAATTTTTTACGCTCTGTTTTAGCGCATGCAAGCCATAGTTTGGTGCATCCATTAGATAGAATCGCGCATAGAGAATAGTGCATAGATGTAGGAAAAGTTCGCATAGATGGAATGGTGCATAGGATAGATTAAATAGCGCATACATAAATGTTGCCCGCATTGACTATTAGATTGGCACATAGGCTAGTTTAGCGCATCGATGAGATAAAATAGCGCATTTGCATGATAAAATCGCGCATAGGAGTTTTAGTGCATTCACAGTCTATTTTGGCGCATAGACTAGATAGAATCGCGCATAGATGGAGTAGCGCATTGATTGACTATTTTTGTGCATCCATGGATTAAAGTCGCGCATGCATGATTTAGCGCATTGATGGCCTGTTTTAGTGTATCCATGAAATTTTGCCGAATTGGAATTTTTGAAGAAAAAAAATGATATGTGCTTGATGATTGTTGCTAGATTAGCCAACCGATTTTATGTTTTTTGAATAACATCAAGGATAGATTAGCTTGATTTGATAAACTTGTCTTCGTGTTTGAAGAACAAATAGGTCTGATAAATTTGCTTCCCTGATTGAAAGACAAATAGTAAAGATGTTTGAAAAATTTTCTTTCCATGCGATATGAAAAACAAATAGTAATGATTGATAATAAATTTGCTTTCCATGCGATATGAAAAACAAATAGTAAAGATGTTGAGTCAATTGACCAATAAGTTTGTTTCCATGTGATATGAAAAACAAATAGTAGAAATGATTGATTTGCTTTCGTGATTAAAAGATAAATTTGTTTCCATGCGATATGAAAAACAAATAGTAGAAATGATTGATTTTCTTTCGTGATTGAAAGACAAAATGGATGAAAATTTACCTGCCTTCCTGCTTGAAGAACAAATAAGATTTGATTTGATTGAGTTGATTGCCCGTTTGATATAATTGATGAACTTGTTTGATGTACTGATTTGATTAGATGAGTTTGAGTATTCCTGCTGATTGATTTGTATGATTGCTTGTAATGTCATAAAGGAGGAATTTAACCTCCTCCAAATTAGAGAGAGATTTCCCTAGACATGGGATATGATTCCTCGATTGTCCCTGGCCGATTTAGAGGTGATATGCCAGTGTGGTTTGAGTCCATTGTTGAGGATCCCACAGTATAGGATTAACAGAGCATTGTTGACGGCCCTAGCTGAGAGGTGGCATAGTGAGCATAACACCTTTCATTTGTCCATAGGGGAGATTACCATGACTCCAAAGGATGTATACAGGATTCTGGGTATTCCTGTAGTTGGTGAGCTTGTGATTTATGCTCACAAGGAGATTGGGGGGACTAATGCTTTGAGACGAGTCTTCCAGGATCCTCATGTCTCTGGATATGAGATTCCCTACAAGCAGATGGTGGAGAGATATGCTCCACTGCCTTTGGTGTTAGCAGGATTCATTGGTGGTTTCCTTTGTCCTAATCGCAAAGCCAAGGGACTATCAGTTGGTTGGGGTAGGATTCTGGAGAACATGCTTCTCCACCGGACCAGATATGCATGGGGATCGTGCATGCTTGCCCATCTATATCATGATCTCCATTAGGTCTTGTACTTAGATGGGAAGAGTCTCTCCTGTAGAGTTACTCTTTTACAGATATGGGGATGGGAGCATTTTGCCATTATTCACCCCATTGTTCGAAGAGATTGCCCACTTGGTTTCCCATATATTTTTGCGTACACAGGTCCCCTTGTCTAGCCGATGTTGGGCAAGTTAAGAGTACTGGTGATGCGTGCTAGATGATTTGGATACAATCATCTGGAGACCGTATCTGGATTGTGATCCGTGGGAGGCGGATGATATAGAGTTGCCTTATTGCATGAGATCGAGATACCTGATTGGTCGTACCCCGTTTATCATTGAGTGGTTCCTGGGGATGAGGGTCCTGAGATAGTATGGATTAGTGCAGATGGTGTCACAGGGTGTGGCACACTATGCCAGGCGACGAGAGGATGTGCCAGAGTGGGGTCCAGTTGTGATGATCGAAGCTGCCAGAGCAGAGTATCTAGACCTGTAGCTAGATTTTTGGGCTATACATCCAAAGGTTACAGATGCAGGAATGACAAATGAGTATGCCGCATATTTTAACACACATCCCTTTCCTAGATTTACCAGTCCAGAGGAGCCTACTCTATTATTGGGAGGACCATCAATATAGCGGGCACAACGTCAGCCATAGGTATAGGCAGCAACAAGGCAGCCACAGGATCAGGCATAGGCATAGGTACCAGCAGAGGCAGGGGCATAGGTTGAGGATATAGGTGGGGTAGCCATGGATGTGGATGAGGAGGATGAGGAGGATGAGGAGATGGAGGAGGAGGAGACAGATGACTCAGGGGATAGCGGTGATGACGGGGATGATGGAGGTGGTGGGAGTGGAGGGCATAGGTTTTTCTTTGATGTACCCTTTAGTACGAGGTCGCAGACATCGAGAGTGGTGGATCAGCCAAGTACTTCAGCTCCACGGATCATTATCAGGGCTCCCACACAAGGACGGATGGATACCTTGCAGGCAGAGGTTCAGACTCTTCGGAGTCAGTTAGCATAGGCACAAGTGACGATCAGCCAGCTACAAGCATAGGTTGCACAGCCACCACCTCCTGACCCACAGGTAGCCCAGCTCATGGCAGAGTGAGACAGCTTTAGGGAGAGATGCATACAGGCCGAGGGGGTAGCTGAGAGGCTCCTGAGATCAATTGAGAGCACCTCTATTGGAGAGGTTGTCGCAGAGGGATTGGAGATCGCTCGAGAGGTCAAGTATTACAGGATGAGATATTTTGAGGTTGTCCCACCCAAGAGGAGGATTTCCTATGCACAGTCAGGTACTCGGTCTCAGACCCATTCACGTAGCCACATTAGGAGTGCTACTAGGAGTGTGGGTTAGCCAGCCAGATAAAAGATCAAAGCCTCAGGGAGCAGAGATCCAGCAAGACTACCACCTCGAGAGATAGTAGTAGCCATGTGCCCCGGCCAGATGCCCCTCAGTGATTATTGATTGACACATTTATTCATTGTATTTGATATATCTTGTTGAAACATTTGATATCCTTGTATTCTTGGACATTTGTTTTGATGAGATTTATGATATGCAGTGGTGATTTGATTATGCATGTGTTATGGATGGTTTATGCATTTCATTTCTATATGCTATGTCGCGTATGATGCTTATGATTGATGATGAAAATGATGATGAAATGTAAATGATGCTTTTATTTTATGTATGCAGGATATGTTGTGATGAAATGATTTCTAACATGATGATATATGATGCAATCTAAATTATTTTCCTTTATGATGTATGTAATGAATGAAAAGAATGTTAGATGTATTGATGATGATATGTCTTGAAAATGATATGCATATGATGTGAAAATGATATGATGTAAAATGGATATTTGATCAATATGAATGAGACCTAATAATGATGAGAAAGCCATATAAATGGATATGAAATGAAATGATGATCTAAATGAAAATTTATGATGAAATGAGATGATAATGTATAAATGAGATGATTATAAAGATGTAATATTTAATGAATGATATGCATATGATATGAATAATGATATGAATAATGATCATAATGATGATGATAATGATGTAATAATATGATGCAATGGATATGAAAATGATAACTTAAATGATGATAGGAAATGAATGCAACCTTAATGTAAAATGATGTGGAACGAATGCAAATGTAAATGTTATGAAAAGATTAATATGAGATGAATTAAAATAATGACCATGCACATGATATGTAAAGATGGATAATGATCATAATGAACTAAATGACATTTGAAAAATGATAATGATAATGAAGTGATGATGTAAATATGTAAATACAATGATAACCTGAATGAGTGATGGTGAAATGATATGCAATGAGATGCCACAAATGTCCAAATGTACTCAATCGTTGTCTGAAAAGATATACGAGAATTTTCTCAACCCTCAAAAATCTACTTAAACAGCCCCCAAAATGCAAACCTAAATGAATTATGTATTCCTAGAATTTAGTAATGAACCATTCTCCTTTTTGTCATTTCATGTTGCGGTTGATTTTCATCATTGAGCCTTTTGATATGTTGAAAGTTAGTACAAGCATCAAAGGGTATGTTAGCACCAATGATGACCTAAGTACTGCTTTCATGATGTTTGATATAGCAATTTAATACAAGCATCGAGGTATAATTGAACCAAGATAACCTGAGTATTGTTTGCATAAACAGACAAAAGCTAACCATTTTCCTATGCAAATTCTGAAATGTCATCAATGATACTTTGTAGAGCATGTCCCACGACAAATTTGCATAATACTAATGATTAGCTTACAGACAGCAAGCCAAGAAAAATCATTCTCCTTCCTTGTGATTCTAGTTCAGTACATCATTGAATCACTCCAAAGATATGATTGAATCAAATTTCAAAACAACAATTGCAACTTATGTTTTAAGTTTGTCATTCATTTTATTCAGATTAAGATCATCCAATTTGTTTCAGTTTTCTGTCAAATAGTCGTATAGACTCAGTTTAATTGAACAAGTTTGTTGTTTCTGATTACTGATTCTTGACACATGTTGTTTGCCTGCCAAAAAGCTCCAAGAAGCGAATTTCCCCCTAGTGACCTTGTACTTTGACTCCTGCTAGACACAACTATTGCTAAGGATAACCCTAATCATCAAGCCATGATGAGATCCTTGTCGTTTCAAGGAGATTGTAGGATGTATGATGAGAATATGATGATGAGGCGTTTATATGATGCTGATGAAAGATGGATATGCAGAATGTATCCCAATAGATGAGAGAGCCAAACAAAATCACAAACAATGCCTGTTTGCTAGGTTTTCACCATTTGTTTTTATTGCACTTTTTCCTGATTTTATGATTTTATTTTTTTTGGTGTTGTTTACCAAGACGCCTGTTTGCCAGGTTTTCATCAAGGCAACGATATTTTTCTCTTTTTGATTTTTTTGTATTTTTGCTCTTTTTGATTTTTTTGTATTTTTTCAGGACTTTTTATAATGTTTTTGATATTTTTCAGACATAAAACTTCTTCAGGTGAATGTTGTTGGTCGGATCTTCAAACAGGTCCCCTTCTAACGTTGACAACTGATATGCCCCCGATCCATATGCAGCAATGATAACAAATGGGCCCAACCAATTAGGTTCGAACATGCCTTTCTTTTCCCGATCCTGTTGATTACGAGGGTTTTCCTTGAGAACCAAGTCACCCACTTGAAAAGTTTGTGGTTTGACTTTGTGATTATAGCTGTGGGACATAATTTGTTGATATCCCTTCAAATGATTAACTGCGGTTTGACGTCGTTCGTCAAGCAGTTCTAGCTCTTGCAACCTTGATACTCTATAGTCTTCATCATTGATTAACCCCTTTAGTGAAACTCGAAGTGAGGGAATCTCAACTTCTAGTGGTAAAATAGATTTTGCTCCATAGACCAAAGCATAGGGAATAGCACCTATTGGTGTGTGAATACTTGTTCTGTATGCCCATAATGTTGGATTTAATTGGACATCCCAATCACGACCTGTTTCATTCACTATTTTCTTCAAAATCTTTAGTATTGTTTTGTTTGAGGCTTCAGCTTGACCATTCCCTTACAGATAGTAAGGTGTAGAGAACCTGTGTTGGATGTGAAATCTTTCACATAGCTCATCAACATCCTAATTTTTAAAGGGTCTTCCATTATCTGTGATAATGGAGTTGGGAATACCATATCAACAGATGATATAGTTCAAAATGAATGAAGAGATTTGTTTTCCAGTAACAGTTGTTAGGGGAACAGTTTCAATACACTTAGTAAAATACTCAGTGGCGGTAATGATGAATTTATGTCCATTTGAAGATGACGGGTGTATCTTGCCAACTAGATCCAATCCCCATTGATCGAAAGGCCATGTTGTGGTGAAGGGTTGTAATTCCTGAGCAGGAGCATGAATGAGATTCCCATGAATTTGACATTTTGCACATTTCTTCACAAAGATGAATGATTCCTTCTCCATGGTCGGCCAGTAATAACCTAATCTAACAAGTTTCTTTGCTAAGGTTAGTCCACTTAAGTGTGTCCCACAAATGCCAACATGTACCTCTTGTAAGGCCTTTTCAGATTCACTACGTTTGAGACATCTAAGGAGGGTACCATCCAGACCACTCCGATATAAGACGTCAGCAATTAAGGTGTAATGTGAGGATTGACGGATGAAATTTCATTTTTGATTTCTAGACAAATCTAAAGGTAAAATAGTATCCTTTAGGTAAGCGTATATTTGGCCATACAAGGGAGAATCGAAACTGGTTAAATGGAAAATGATTTGATTTTCTGGATTGTCATAGGTGGGAGAAAACAATTGTTCCACTAGGAAATCGTACCATGCTTGATTCTCTGACAATTGGAGTAAAGATGCGATTGTAGCCATTGCATCTGCTGCTTTATTATCAATACGCAGAATTTGTATGAACTTGATATCAACAAAGTATTTCTTGAAATCGTCCACCATCCTTTTTTAAGGTATCAACTTTTCATTCTTAGTGTGATATTCATCATTGATTTGATTTATAACAAGTTGTGAATCACCAAAAACTTGAAGTTCTGTGATTTTCCAGTCTACTGCAATTTTCATGACAATCAATAGTGCCTCATACTCAGCTATGTTATTTGTGCAAGGGAACATTAGCCGATAAGATATTGGAATTGTATGTCCTTGAGGTGTAATAAAAAGAATCCCTGCTCTTGAACCATGTTGAGTGTAGGAACCATCAAAGTAGAGCACCCATGATTGTTTGATAACTGTTGTGAATACATCGACATCAAGAAAATCGATGTGTATTGGGTGTTCTGTTGGCATTGGTGCTTCTGCTAACTGATCTGCAATCACTTGTCCCTTTATAGCTTTTCGATCCACATAATGAATGTCAAACTCACTCAAGATCATGACCCATTTAGCCAACCTACCAGTTAAGGTTGCCTTACTTAGAAGATATTTGAGTGGATCAATCTTAGCCAAAGCTTTATTGTATGAGTTAGCATGTAGTGTCATAACTTTTGAGAAGTGAACACTACTGCTAAGCAATCTTTTTCAATGAAGGTGTAATTTAGCTCATGACTTGTCAAAGTTCGACTGATGTAATAGATTGCTTGCTCTTTTCCTAAGTTGTCTTCATATGGCAATAATGCTCCTAAGGATACTTTTGTCACAGAAATATACAATATGAGTGGTGCACCTTGTATTGGTGGAATTAACACTAGTGGATTCATAAGGTACTGCTTTATTTGATCAAATGTTGTTTCACATTTGTCCTCCCATTTAAATGGAACATTCTTGTGTAAGAGATGAGTAAATGGTAGAATTTTATCCGCCAGTTGCACAATGAATCTTCTGATGGATTGTAACCGTCCCTGCAAAGAGCATAGTTGACTAATGTTCTTTGGTGGTTGCATATCAAGAATTTTTTGTACCTTAGTTGGATCCACCTCAATTCCCTTTTCTGATACGATATAACTCAGCAGCTTTCCAGATTTCACTCCAAAGACACATTTCTTTGGATTAAGTCTCACTTTGAATTGCTCCATTCTTTTGAAAATATTAGATAAGATAGCTATGTGTCCTTCCCTGGTGTTAGATTTGGCGAGGAAATCATTGACGTAATCCTCCATGAATGTGTGCATCATATCATGGAAAATCGTTGTCATTGCACATTGGTATGTAGCTCCTGCATTCTACAATCTGAATGGCATTATGTTCCAACAATAGGTACCCCAAGGACATGTGAACGCCATTTTATCATGATCCTCTGGTGCAATCTTTATCTGGTTGTATCCTAAAAATCCATCCATTAATGAGTACATCGCATGTCTAGTAGTCAAATCAACAATCATATCTATGTTTGATAGAGGGAAATCGTCTTTAGGACATGCCTTGTTCAAATCCCTAAAATCTGTACAAATTCTGATTCTTTGGTCTAGTTTTGAAATAGGTACGATATTGGAGATCCATTCTACATAGTCAATAGACCAAATGAATCCAACATCTAAAAGCTTCTTTAACTCTTCTTTAACCAATAATGCAACATGTGGATGCATTTTTCTGAGTTTCTGCTTCACGGGTTTTGCCCTCGGCATGATAGATAGATGGTGCATGATGAGATCTGAATCTAATCCAGGCATATCCACGTAGGACCATGCAAAACTTACTTGATTGTCCTTGAGAAATTCTGTGAATCCTGGTACTTCCTCTTTTGTTAGAGATGCAGCAAGTTCCAATATTTTGGGCTGTTCCGTAGTACCTATATTGAGTGCCTCTGTTGGTTATATTAGAATAGAATATCTTTCTTGGTAATGTTTCCAGAGAGTGTCAAGTTTCCCATCCTCTAGTGCCTTTGAAAGGTTTTAATTTTTGGATACTCCTTTTATTTTTCTCTTTTCTTGATCTAATACTGCCTTTGTTAGGTTTTCACCGTTAGATCTTTCTTTTATGTTATTTATTTCATAGCTGAGAAACTTGGCACTTTCCTGTCAAAAACTTTGATCTTGTGATTCCCTGGTGGAACTTGTTTCTGGTTGGGATGAACAAAGAAAGTTTATGATGGTTTCGTCATTGGGAAAAGTTGGGACATCTATGGGTGTGATTTGTTCCCAATCAATGAGTTCGGGATAGACCAAAGGAAATGGATCGTTAGGATGAGTAAGGTCACTGGCCGTTAGGGTCATGATGCTATTATTAATGTTGTTATGGGAGAGGTATAGAATGGTATCTTCCTGTGGATGATCTGTCTCACTTTGAATTGAACCGGTCTCACTTGAGTCATGATCGCTTAGTAGAACGTAATCAAGTAGAGGCCTTGAGCTTTCTCCTTGTAAGAATGTGGGTGTAAATTTGTGTATGACATCCACCCTTTTTTCTATCAAGAATGTATCATCAGAGACGTCATCCCATTCATATTCATTAGAGTTAGTGTCAAAATTGTTTGCTTGAATTCTCAGAATTGTTTCAGCCAACTCCTCATTAGACATTCTTTGTACCACTTCTTGCTTTGTATCTTCACCATATCCTAACCCAGTCTTATACTTTGGGTGCATTGTTTTCAGTTGGACAGGTTCAACAATACCCTCCTTTCTTTTACCTATAGGGCCATTTCCTTCATAACCCATTTGCTGCATGACCGCATAACCTTTTCCATATTGCTTTGTGAGTAACTTGACATGTTGTACCAATTCTTCTTCATCTTTATAGAGCCAATCAAGGATAGCTCTATCTTCCATTTCATTTTCTTTGATAAATACTCCATTAAACTTGGTGATGGGAACTGAAGTTGAGGCTAAAGCTTTTGTAGCTTGTTTTATGGATGTTGATGGCTGACCATGGGATCTTGGAGATATGGGTAAATTAGAGAGACATAAGGAATATTCCCCCACCCCATTATCTTTCAGTTTTAGCTTGGTGCCAAAATTACTTATCATTTCTCTTGCTTGTTCATTGTATTTGGAGGTAGAAATGGCCAAATCCTCTCTATTATGTGGGACAAGTGTGTCCTGAGTTGCTCTTAGGTTAGAGCAAGTTTGACTGCTAATGTGATCAGTAGGTATTGTTACTTCTTGTCCATCATATAGAAACTTCAAACATTGATGATAAGTAGATGGAACAGCTTGCATGTCATGGATCCATGGATGACCCAAGAGTATGTTATAGGTTAGATCTCGATCTAGAACCTGACAAAAGGTATTCTTCACAACAGGTCCCACTCTGATTGGTAGCATGATGAGGCCTTTGGAAGCTCTTTCCTCATCATCGTATGCCTTGATTGTAATCTTCAATCGTCGATCTATAGATTCTTTTGAATATCCCAAAGCTAGGACCAATTTCAAAGTACAAATGTTTAATCTGGCTCCCCCATCTATTAGGACACGTCTAATGCAAGCTTTGTGAACCATAACCTCTAAGTAGAGTGATGAATTATGCGGATGGGTCATGGATGAATCATCCTTCTTAGTAAAGGATAAACATGCAGGTGAGGACAAGTGTCCCACCATGGCTTGAAATTTATTGATATCCAGATCAAGAGAGACAGTTGTATCAACAAGTGCCCTTTCCAGAATGTCCTTATGCACAGGTGACAATTTTAAAAGCTCCAAGATAGAAATTTGGGCCGATGTTTTTCGTAGTTGATCAACCAAATTGTATTGACTTGGAGGGGGAGCTGCCGCTTTAGATGAGCTTCCTTTTACAATGATTTTGGCTTGTCCCCTTGTCGTAGCGTTGACCTCTCAATATTCTTGATTACCTTTGATTTAGATAGCATTGATTTGTTGATCATCTATATAAATATGATTGATAATGGTGTCGTGGACATAATTAACATTCTTTCCCTTGTCACCTGAAGATTCCCCTTTTTGATAATTGGGGAGAGGATCTTTGAATGCCTGATGGTCATCATTGACATTATGTCCCTCAACCGTGATGGTACGGTTATCAATCAAATCTTGAACAATATTCTTTAACCCCATGGCAATTATTTGTCTTATGACGTTTACACCTATGATAATCACAAAAGTGTGAGTCATTCCACGATGGTGGTTTAACTCGAGGCTCATAATCTCTTTGTTGTGGCAACATAATAGCATTTTGATTTAACAGTTCTTTGAGAATAGACTCCAAAGACTAGCCCAAGGGAGTAAAACTCCGTTGATTTGAAAAATATGAAGATCTGGGCATATTTGAATTTTGGTTATTGCCAAAATTATTTCCACGATTATTGGTCACATTCCCTTGATTGGAAACATTGCCTTGGGTACTAGAATTTTCGGCACTATTGCTACGTTGGACACCTGATACATTAAGAACGATAGGCTTCACATTCACGTTGTTAGCATCTACTACCCCATCATTCACAACATTTTAATTTCAAGTCCAAAATTGTGACTTGTCATTGTTGTTACTATGGTTGTTGTTGTTGTACGAATTTGAACCTTCTTTATCGATTTTCAGAACTCCACGCTTGACCAAAGCACCTTCAATAGTAATCGTGTTTTCAATCAATTTTTCAAATGATTGAGGACAGTGAAGGTTTAGTCTGTAACTCATCTATTGATTCAAACTATCGATAAAGATCTCCATCTTCTCTGTTTCAGGAACAGGACGGGAGTATCTAGCAAAAACCCTTCTCCACCTTTGTAAAAATGTGGTGAAAGATTCCCCTACCTTTTGTTTAACCTTACACAGATCAAGCATGGTTATCTGGTGTTGGATGTTGTAGGAGTATTGCGATATAAATTTATTTATTAACTCCTCAAATGTTCTGATGGGGGGAGTGATCTTTGAAAGCCACTCCATGGATTGTCCACAAAGACTTCGTGGAAACAATCGCATTAAGTAGGTATCTTCATGAGCGAATTCTAAGCTCATATTTCGGAAATCCCTTACATGCTCAATGGGGTCGGTTTTCCCATTATACCTATCAAATTTAGGGATTTCGCAATGTTTTGGAAAAGGAATCATTTGAAGACTCATGTCAAATGGATAAGGACATATATCATCCAAAACATACTTCTTTGTTGCGCCCCCTTGCATTTCTTTTATTTGCCCTTGTAATTCTTTTATCTATTGAGTAAGGGCACTAAAATCATTAGGAGGAGTTTTAGGATTCTCTTTAATCCCTTCTGTGTCAAATCAGTAGGTAATTTAGCTCCTTGATTAGCTAATGAAAGGAAATATCGCTCCTTGTTTCATTCCAAAACCCTTTCCATAAGAGTATGGAATTGGGGATCCTGCTCTACTTCTTGGAGCTTTTCTTCTGTTATCTCTTCAGTATTTGAATTATGACAAGGGTCCTCTTCCCTCTCACTATTATCACCCATTTTTCCTATTATACTTTCTATTTCGTCTCTTTTTATGTGCTTTTGACATCTTGTGACAACAGGCATAAGCTTTTGCCAAATTTCTACTAACTTTGTTCAAAAGAATGAAATAGTGCAATGTTGATGGATATGAAAGTCAAGATAGAATGAAGATTATATGACTTAATAGATTTCTAATCTTTAGCTCGTGATTCCCTGATGTGAAAGGATGAAGATCCTGCTTTGCGGGAATTAAACCAAAGATCAAAAATAAAGATGATTTTGCACTTTGTGAGATTTGATCGTAGCTTTGTAAAAATAAGGATTTGTGATAAATGCCTAATGTGCTTGAGTTCTCTATTGTAGAAATTGATTAGGACGAGTAGAGTATATAATTGCAGGTTGGGGAATATAAGAGGAACGAATACGCTGACTGTGATTGTGCCTTTGAGAAAGGGCTCTTCTTTGAAAGAAGGCTCGCGAGTATAAAGGTTCTACAGCATAATCATCAGTGAAACCTCTAACAAAGTCGTGATATCGATGAATAAAGGTCCTGTGTTCAAGCAAGACCTTTCGACTTTGGTATAAAAAATTTCTTTTCTTTAATAACTTCTTATAATTGAGAGATTTCTTTGGCTTTCTAATCTTCCTCTCTAGGGACATTTTGGCAAAAGTTGTGGACTTCCAAACCTTGAGCATAGAAAAAGACTAGACTGAGAAGACTGATTTTTGAATGTCATGAAATTACCTAGACTCGGAACATAGATGCGCCGAAACAGAGCCAAAATAGAGCACAAATGCGTTGAAACATAGCACAAATGTGCTGAAACAGAGCACAAATGCGCCGAAACAGAACACAGATGCATTGAAACAAAGCACACATGCGCTGAAATAGAGCAGCGATGCGTCGAAACAGCACACAGATGCATTGAAACAGAGCATAGATGCGCTGAAACAAAGCACAGATGCACCGAAATAGACCAGGGATGTGCTAAACTATCCGATTCAAACTTCTAAGACAGACATGTTTGGACATTTTGATATTTTTGGATGATCTTAATTTGATTTAAATGTGAAAAACACAACATACAGTAGCAAACAGTTGTTTTGTTAATCCTAAAATCTAAACAAAGAGTGTATGTTCTTGAGATTTTCATGGGTATTTGAACAAGATAAGCATTTCAAGCAGACTCACTCTTAGTTTGTTAAATAGGTCATCATAGGAATCACAGACCACAACTTAAAATCGCGTCGACTCACACAGTCGTCTCACCCCCTAGAGGGCGCCCGTGTTTTTGTCTTTTCCAGGTGCATACCCAAGGTTAGATTTCTCGATCCCTTGAGCAAACAATCTGTGGCGATTATATGGTGAGTGTCTTGGGGGTAGATTCTTCCCTCCCCTTGCATTGTAATTGAAATGATGTTTGGATACTGACACGGCTGGCTTTCTACACTATGGTTCGTAGTAAAGGTTTATGTTTGGCGTGGAAATAGATAAACTCCCTCAGGAGACCTCCCAATCTTTAGAACAAAGATTTTGGGGATGGTTATCTTGCTCACTTCCGTTGAATATGGGTTTCCCCAAAATTCACTTTTGATTATAGTGGGTTGGAAAACCTGGCTTTGGTTGTTCCCACTTAGGTCGTTCCTGTAGGGTGAGTAATTTTTCCCACTATGGCAAGCCTTCTAAAGGATTTAATAAAACATGAAATGCATAAAGATGATATAGGTAAGTCTGGTGTTCTGATCACCCAGTAAAAGGGAGAGCATAAACCTATTACCCAGCAATCACAGAAAACAAGTGGTTCAATTTTAAATCCAAATGACAGTTTTATATACTAAGTGAAGATGTTGCTTCACAACAAGCATTGGATTCATTTTAACCAGCATAAAATAAAGTTTGGTGATTATCCTAGGGTTGATAAATTCCATATTTTAAATTTCTATCCTAGGATTGATTCATTTTATTAAAAATTGAATTGAAAAACTCTGTTCGCGGATGGCATCGAAATCAGAATTTTCTTTTACAACCCCTGTATCCGCTAAAATAGGCCACCAATGCACCGAAACAGTCAACAAATGCGTGAAATGATCAAACAAGGATGTGTGAAAACATGTCGTCTATGCGCCAAAACAGTCCATGGATGTGCTGAAATAGTCCATGGATGTGCTGAAACAATTCAGGGATGCACTAAAACAGTCCGGGGATGTGCTAAACAGAGGCTCGTATGCGCTAAAGCGTGACTCCAGTCTGTCACATGTCAAAAAAATATGCGATAAAAAAATTAAAAACGGGGGGATGCCCCACGGTGGGCGCCAAAAATGTGTTGTTAGAATAAGTGGACTAATTAGACAGTAAACTAACACACCAATAAGACATTATATTTAAAGAAACTAATCTAGAAAACATAAATGCAAACTCTAAACAAAAGCAACTTCTTCAAATTTGTCCCATTGTCCTCTATATCCAAGGATTTGATTAAAGTTGTTGGCTCTCAGTTGTGTAAGTAGCAGCTTGTTGAAATGACAACTTAGGAGAATGAGATTGATTGAAAATGCATGTCCATTGCTAATGATTTAAGCTATGAAATTGAAGAACTAAAAATGCTATGATATTGCTAAAATGTTGATATGCTGATTCGAATGCAACTATAGTAACTACGCATAAAATCTATGATCCGGGGGTCCTTTTCAACTCATAAGAGGGATGTATTTATAGATTTTTGAAGGCAAGAATCTAGTTAGGCGAAGATCAACGGTCGAGTTCAAACGTGTTAAGATGAACGGTGAGAGATTGAGAAGTTGAGAAAAAGATGGAAGGTTGAGAGGAAAGTGGAGGAATGTTTTCAACCCACAAAACTATCTTCATTCAAAAATGGAAACAAATTGCCATTTGTTACCTCATTTATGAAAATTGGTTGAAAGTTGAAGATAAATGCTAATTAAATAAATAGATTTAGCTAATTACATGTGACAATGAATTTAGAAGCTTCCACCATTAAAATAATTACTATTTTATTGTGTGTGAGAAGTGAAAAAGATAAGTAATTAAATATTTTACAATATTTAATTAAGTGTGAGATTAGGAAAGTTTCTAATTAAATATCTAGAATATTTAATTAAATGTGAAATGAAGAATTTAAGAAGTGTCTAATTAAATATTAGAAATATTTAATTAAATGTGGCATGAGGGAATATCATTTAAATTGAAATTTTAAATTTGTGATAATTAATATAAATAAATTGTGAAATTTATTTAATTAATTAAGAGGAAGATAGCAATAATTAAATAAACTTATTTATTTAATTAAACTAGAAGAATTGGAAAAATGAACAATATAAATAAATAATTAAATTTATTTATATGTAAATGACTTTAAGAATATTAATTAAATAATTCATATTTAATTAATTAACAGGTTTGATTAACCGTGACCATTTTTAGATGTGTACACTTACTACTGTAAAAATAATATTCAAGTATATCTAGGGTACTCTTGATTTTGGTTTATGGTATCCTAGAAACAATGATTTTACTTTGATAGATTTCACTGATGTTGATTGGGCTGGTTGTTTAGATGACAGAAAAAGCACAAGTGGTGCAACATTTTATCTTGGTGATTGTCTTGTTGCTTGGCATAGCAAAAAGCAAGATTCAGTTTCATTATCAACAGTAGAAGCTAAATATATTGTAGCTACATCTTGTTGTACTCAACTTCTTTGGATGGCTTAGACACTATCAGACATGGGTATTGATGTTGCTAAACCTGTTTCTATTTTTTGTGATAACACAAGTGCCATTAATTTGTCTAAAAATCCTGTTATGCACTCAAGGACTAAACATATTGCAGTTAAGTTTCATTTTATGAGGGAACAAGTTTTGGCTAATGAGGTAACAATGCAGTATGTCTCCACACAAGCACAGGTGGCAGATATTTTTACAAAGCTTTTGGCTAAAGAAGTCTTTGAAAGACTTTGTTCTCGATTGGGAGTTGTCTCTTAATTGTCACTTTCTCAAAATCCATCACTTGTTGATGGGGAGCTATTCAGCTCTCTAAGTAGCTTCTTGTTGCTTCATGGTTCTGTTTTCTTGGCTTTACACAGTTGTTCCTTTGTCCTTGTGACAAAAAGGGGGAGAAGAGCTTGTTTGGAGTTTTCAATGTTTTTTGGTTCAGAGTTGGCACTTTGTTTCAGATGGCTCAGTTTTTGCCATCAAGGACAAAGGGGGAGTTTGTTGAACTTCTCCTTTTTGTTATTTGTCCTTGATGTCAAAATTGTGATTTGGTTTGGCATCTTGGTGATTGATTTTCATTGGCATTATTGTTTACACATTCAGATGGCTTGGCACACTTTTGGCATTCAATATCTCAGTCAATTTTGCATCTTTTTGATGTTTGTTTATATTCAGATTTGATAATTGTGGTACTGATGTTTGAAGCTTCATGTGTAGACAGACATTTCATGGTGTCTTTAGTTTTGACATGGCACATACTGGCTTTTTCATTATAGTGGGAAGGTATATCTTGTTTTAGTTTATATGTTTGTCATTCTGATAATACAGGTGTATACATTCTGGATATTCTTCACATGGCATTCAATTTGGTTTCACGGTACTTTGGGTGGATATGTTCATCATGCTTATGATAGTATTCATTTATTACTTGGTGACTACATTATATGGCAAAGGTAACTCATTTGTGCTCGGGCTTCATGACATATCTTTGGCAAAAGTCTATGATTCAGTATTTGTGCAGACTCATGATTTCATATTGGTCATTACATTTGTTATTGAGCTCCATTGGTATATCATTTTTGTGCTTGAACTCCATTAGTTGGAATCAAGATATTATTATCAAGTTCATTGTTTGGTTTAAAAGTGCATTCATCTTGCACTTGAGAATGGTTATTAACGAATTTATTGATACATTTCATTGGTGTTTGGAAGTGCATTTTACATAGCACTTAACCCGATTTAAATGTTTATTTTGGGCTCAAGTCATTCTATTGTCAGTTGATTGACAGTCGGTTGTTATTATTTAATTTGAAGACTTTGGTCTTCACCTTGCATGTGGTTATCGACATACTCATTACTTGGATTGTTGGCTTATATTAGCATGGCTTTTTGGCATCGGGTATTTCACATTGAAATATAATATGTTGGTTTTTTAACATGGAAATGACTTTACATAAAGTCACATGGTTTTTGACTTGGCATTGATCGTTGTTTTCATTACTCACATGGATTGTGAGTAGGCAGAGATGTGGAATTCATTGGTTTCATTATGATGTCGGTATTGATGGAACTCAAAATGATTATTATTCTGTTATGGATTCCAAATGGTTATGTATTTTGTTTTGGGGTTCGGTGTAAAGTGAAAAATAGGGTAAAATAAATGATTGTTTCATTTTTCACAATCTTAGTTAACCCTAGCCGCCAAGATGCATTTTCAATTACAGTTCAAGCTTGGTAATGGTGGCAGTTCGAGCTGGTTTTCTGGTATGTTTGAGTATGGAGGGTGGCGGTTTCTATGGTGGACTCTTTTCGAGTTGAAAGTTGGAAGAGCTTTAGTGAGGTAGTTATGAAGGTTTTACATAGTCAGTTGGTAATTTTTTGGCCGCCATGACAGGTATTTGGTTTTCAATTCGAAAGATATTATGCTAGTTTCAAACATAACTGATTTTGTGATTAAGATTTTGTTGAAGATTAGTTTTAGTTTGTGTAACCCGAGTTTATACTGAAGGGTTTTTATTTTCATTGGTATTCATCGAAATTTCATTGGTTATTATTAAAACCCATTATGGGTATCATGGTTTAACTCCATGTTTTATCAATTTATCAAAACCCTAGTTATTGTGGATACGGGTTTTTGGAAAGGATGATTGTTTTATGCTCTTTGTATAAATGTATGGCAAAAGCCATGACTCGATGATGAGAAAAGGAGAAAAGATATAAGTTTGAACAGAGTATTATTGTGGGTTATTACTGTGATATCATTTGGTATTTAAAAAGAAGAAAGAGGATCCATATTGTATTCGTCTCTAGTTGTATTACAGAGATTACTTTTAGTTGGGCATTATTGAAAAAATTATTTTTGTATCCTATTGTGATTTTGTGACTGCAGATAATCATTGCAGTTATAAGGTCCTAATAGGTTGCAATATGATTTGGGTATTGTTTCAAGAGAAGTTGGTGCTTCTAATTTGAAGTGGGTGCTTTAGTTTATTGTAGGAGTTGATGCTCCACATTATGATTGAGTTGGTGCTCTAAAAATATTGTAATCAATTTTGGAATCAAGCCTGCAAGGCATTTTGGAGTGGCTTTTCTACCCCAAGAGGGTTTTCCACTCGACAATTTCTTTGTCATTTTTTTGGTGTGATTTGTGTCTATCTTGCACAATCTTTCTTTCTGTCATTTATGTTGAGTTATTTCATGTAATGCTCTGATACTTTATCATTGTTCAAATTCGTCTAAATGCTCAAGGTTCAATTGTTAATGTGCAAAGTTTGAATGTTAATTTCTATCATCAGAAAGTCTAGTTTCCTTGCAAAAGAAAGCATTAAAAAAGTTGTTCATTCAGCATTATATGAACAATATACATCATGCTTTAACAAGAGTTGTTAGGCATTCATTTTATAATTGATTATGTCATTTGTCTAATCTTTCAAAGTTTGGTTTTTACATTGCATATAAAGTAACATTCTGTTCAAGATCAAAAAGAGTTCAAATATGCATTTCATGTCATAAAAGTTTTAAAATATATTACTCTGATTCACACCCCCCCCCTCTCAAAGTACTTCCACTTCCAACACCTCTTGCATCAGAATCTCCAATGGGTTGGTGGATAAGAAATTCGCAAGAAGGTTTATACAAGAAATATTTTGTCGTGGTTTTCTCCCATAAAGATTTTCTTGTAAAATCAACTACTCTTCCTATGTTCTTAATTGCTATATCTTGCACGTATGTTATTGCTATGGATGATTAAGTTTTTAATTACTACTACTGTGATTGATTAATTTGTGAAAAATAAAAGTTTAATCTATACTAATTCAACCCTGTTTAAGTATAAATGTGTGTTTCATCACCCTTCCCTAGTAAATAAATACTTGGACATTCCTTACTTGGATGGAAAAAAATCCAATCATTTGGCAGAATTTTCTTATTCCAAATTAAAATGATTGGAAGGCTTGATGGGAAGCTATTTCTATGTACTTCCTTTCGACTTGAAAATCCCCTTTTGACATAGCACTTATCAAGACACCATTAATTTAAACTTGTGGTAGTAGTACACATCCTATGAGAGTTGTTATGAAAGATAACCAACCTCTTAACACAAGGATGATCATATATATACATGTAATCATGTATCCTTCACACCTCTTCTTAAGTCTATTCCATACCTAAAAGATTCTATATTTGCATGTTTGATGTATATTGGCACGCTAAACTTGTACTATGTCAATCACATCCAATCTTGGAATTAATGTTCTCAAATTGAAAGTAGAAAAATTTGTAAGCCATGTTTAATTGCCTCTATTGAGCTCACATTTGCATTGCTCAATATAAGAAGCACTAGATACCTTTGCATATGATTTATGGACATGCCATTTCTATGACCCGAGAAAAGAGAATGGCTCATTTCATTAGGAAGAGGCTTATTGAAAGGCTAAGCTCCACATGCCTTATGATTATACATATCTTTATATAAATATTTCACATTATTTTGGATGTTGTTATCTCACTCACCCTTTAAACTATACTATCTGCTCTTTATCTAACATATTTTGAACAAGTTCAAAGATCCTACTAATATGAGCATTTTGTAGCTTAGAGGTTTATAACTCTTATCATATTTAGAACTACTTAGCACAAGTTTGCTTAAAGATGTTGACATACAATAAAGTATCTCATTGGGTTTTGATTGATCTAATGTGGTCTTGTGGTTATTTACCTAACTAATATATGCCAACAACTAATTCAAAATTGATTTACATCCACTACTATTGTATGCTTCCATCATGCCTTTCATTCCAAACATTGATCATCCATATGACCCTCTCCAACCTCTACTTTTTCCATATTTATAAGAAAATGGCAACAACCTTGGTGACCTAGGACACATATAAATACCCTAGACCTTGTCCTTATACAAGATAAATTGGAACCTTTTTAATTGATTCAACATATTGGGAGTTGAGTGGATGAAAGGGAAAAATATTCATTAGTAATGGAATTTAATATTATATAGGTTAATAGTGGGTATCAACAACTATCGTTACCATGTTGTAAGCCCAAGTGCATGAATGAATAGTCGTAAGCTAAGGAATCAATTATCATGGATTGACAATGTTGTACTCTTTGACATGATAAATATAAAAAAATATTGTTGTGCATGTATTTTGTTTATGTTTATAAATCACTAATAAGGGAAGAATATTAAGTTAGGAAAATAGTGATACTAGATTGTGTGTGTGCAAGACAACAAAGAGATACATGGTAAATAAAATAATTGATAATAAGAACTCCATAATACTCAAAGTTGTATGATTATTTGTGAAGTGGATTTAAAAATTGTTACTTACATTGAATTGATGGACCATTAGTTAAAAAGTGTTTATCGAATGTGAAGAAATCTAGAAAAATTTAAGTTATTTGGTGAAGCTAACGATTCTTCTTTACTTAGATACACTTATAATTCATTGATTAGTTATTGAGGTTGAGTGATTTTTCTTGTTATCATTATATTCCTCTAATAGATTTTCCTTTATTTCCTTATTAATGATTTCCATATTTATTGGAACCATTATTTCCCTTTTTAACACTTGAAGTCCTCTGAAAGTTCTAATTTTTTTGCTTCAACTATATAATATTTTCTCTCCTAAGTTTTCCCTAGCTTCAAAGATGGTACTAACCTTCTATTTTGATTTGTCTAAAAATATATATTATTCTAGGCACATCTACTTATAGTTAATTATCAAGGCTCAAACCCCTTAAGCAATTGTTGATTAAATATTTATAATTTCTATTAGTATTGTAGTATGCACTTTAGGGACTTGCTAAAATTATTCCCATATTATGTAATAGTTATATTACCTTTTTCTATCTCTCACACAACATTTTAAAATTTTAATATTTATTTTTAAATATTATTATTAATTAAAAAATATGCATTCATATAATGGTAAGTCACTAGAATAAGTATATGTGTAGGTTTAAAAATATTATAGTATGAAGGAGTTTATGAAATTTTAAGGAAAAAAAAAAAAGAGATTTGTTAATTTTTGTATTAATAATACATAATATAAATATTTTAGACAATAAACTATAAAATATAAGATTAACATTTCTACAAAGAGAAAATTTAACAATAGTGAAGTGTTTAACACAATTAAGTATTTAGAGAAGTCAAGTCTTCTTATAAGATAGTTTGGATTAACACTAAATTTGTGTAAATATGAACTCTTAATTTTGTATATTATCATATAGAAGTATTACACAAGGGTTTTGTACAAAGTTCAAATTTGACATGTTCAGTATATTTTAGAGAAGAACAATTTTTTATTGTTGATGTGTTGAGATTTGAAATTAGCATCCCCTCTTTTCAAAATATCCAACTAATCCAATGGATAATGATAAGTTCTACAACAAATATGGGAACACCATCTAGAATAGTGTGAATCACCTTTGTGTTTTAGAGGGGTAAGTCCCTCTTATATTGTACGGTTGTGCAAATTTTACTAGAAAGCATTAAAAAGATATAAGAAACTACCAAAAAATGACACAAAAAATTGATTGGATTGATTATGCAAAGAGACACTTGGGTAGCTCAAAGAAGAGGTTTAATAAAGCATATGAGAAGCTTGTCTTACCTAATGGAAATGGTGATAGACAAATGATTAGTATTGAGCTAGCTAAAATCTTAGAAGAATACAATTTTCACTATATTCAAGAACATTTGGGTGATGCAAAGACCTATCTTTCAAACCTTAGCATTACAAAATATTGAAGAGAGAGAAAACGTGACATGCAACAAAATATGATTTACTAGGCATGATTAAATTCCATTCAACCATCTTAGATTATTCCATAAAAAGGAAACATCACATCCATTCATGAGCAATCATTGCATTACATTATGATAGAAATGACACCCCATTGATGTTAAAGATTAAATTACAAACAATGTTACATGATAAAAATGGAAAATTTTCTATGAGTATTTGGAAACAAACTTCCAAAGCCTAGTAGCTATTGGAGAGACTTAAATATTTTATTAAAAAATAATAATGAATGACTAATCTTCATATTTATTAGGACTATTCAAAAGTTATTTTTAAACATAAAATACATTAATCATAGTTACAACTCATTTATATTTTTCTTTATATGATGGATGATATTATGTGGATTTTTTCTACCTTTTCCTCCAATCACAACCTCTATTATACATCTTTTTTCATGTCTTTGGTTCATATATAAAATCTTTTTTTACACTTTTATAAATCATTATTTTTAAAACTAATTAAATAAATATGATTATGTCTACAAGTGGTTGGACACAAGCTTCAAAAGCATAAAAAATATTGGAGAGACTTGTATCCTTTGTTAAAAAATAGTAATGAATTATTAGGACTCTCTAAAACTTATTTTTAAAACATAAAACAAATTAACCACGATTACAACTCATTTCTATTTTTCTTTATAAGATGGATGAAACTATAGGACATTTTTCTACCTTTTCCCCAATCACAACCTTTATTACATGTTTTTTTCATCTCTTTCGTTCATATTGTTGGACTAATCGCCAATGTCTCCCTTTCTCCCGTTGAATTCGAGACATGGACTATCTGCCTCTCGTGGATTTGTTTATCTTCGACGTTTGTATTGGGCGTTGATAGGTCAATATTTTAGCGCAACGACAAACATGTTCCAACAAATGGTATCATATTTGTGGTCATTGGTTTGAATTCCCTCAAGTGATACTGGGTAGGGATTGTTGGACTAATCGCCAATGTCTCCCTTTGGATTCAGGACATGGACTAACCACCTCCTATGGATCCATTTATCTCCGATGTTTGTATCAGGCATTAACAAGTCGATCTTTGGCACAACGAAAAACGTGTTCCAACACATATATACAATCTTCTTGCACACTTTTATAAATCGTTAATTGTAAAAATAATTAAATAAATATGATAATGTCTAAAGAAATATAATTTAATGTGGACCCTTTATTGAAACCAAATACATAATAAGACTTCCTTAAACACACTTGGCCAAATTAATATTGAAACAAATCCCTTAGGTCACTTACTGGTATGTGAAGATCAAGTAGTGAATCAAGTACTAGTATAATCATTATCCATTGTGTAGGAAAGTTGTTGAGTAATCGATTTAGGAGCATTCTTGGCCTAAGTGGGAAAACATAATTGATAATCTAAATAGGAGGAGTCGTGCTAACTATAGTCGAGTCCACAATAGTGTAAAAATGGAAATTACATCATTTGTAATTCCCTCTATAATATTTGGCATTCTTTTAGGTGTTTCCATTTATGTGCATTTTTAGCCCTTATTCCCTCATTTCTAGCCTTGCATTTTCCCTCTTTTCACCTAGCCTATCCCTCTTGATATTTTTCCCTATGCGCTTTTGTTCCCCCCTTTCATATGTTTCAAAAATTTTGCCTATCCTTTATCCTTATTCTTCTTGTTTGATTCGTGTTCCACCCACCTTGCATTTAAATTTTGTATCAACCCTTTGATGTGCTACCTCTATTTTCGCACTCTTTTTCTTATTTCTCACACCTTGTTAGTTATTTTTGCAAATAATGTTTTATTTTGGCCTATTTTCACTGTCTTTTTCTCAATGAATTTGAGGCCCTCAACATCAAATGTTAGGTATGCACCTTCCAAGGCACACTTGGGCCCCTTAAGGGGAAAACCTAGTAAGTGTGCTTGTTGGCCCCAAATTTTGTTGGTTGACTAATAGGTTTATCTTTATACCAATTCCAATAGTAACTTTCTTGAAAACTTAGTAGAGCATTTCAAAAATCAATAAATAATCCCCCCGTTTGACATTCACATATACCATTTCCTATGTGATCATATGCTTTTAAAGCCTTTCATGTTGGATCTTAGAGTCTCTTGGAGTGCATATCATGCTTTGGGGGTTTTCTTGGAGCCATTTTTTGATCGTGGAGTATCTTTTCATTATTAAATTCCTTTCCTTCCTACACTATTTTGGTATCATTTTCTTCTCTTACATAGACATAAAATCCAATTTCCCTCTCCAATTTATTGGTTATCCTTCCTTCTTATCATCCTAATCCTTTCCCTTTCATCCATCTCCTTTCTCTTGCTTTTCTTTTTCCATATCCTAGGGTTTTTAGTATTGTCATTACGTTTTGCATATTTCTATTTTTTTAACACATTTTATTGTCTTGTCACCATTGCCATAACCATGTTACTTTTTTATTGTTTAAGTTAGTTTATTTGCAGTTATGTTAGAAATACCAAAAGGGGGTTGATTGAGATAGACACCCCTATAATGCTTTCTTTTGTAACTATTTAGAGATGCTTCATGAGAGGTGTTCATATGGTGAAATACATTGCAAATTATCATGGAGTGATGATGAAGTATTTGAATCTCTAGGAATTAGTTACCACCCATTCCACTTGCAAGAGACACCTACCTCCTTTTTTGAAGGATAACTCTTAGGATCTTCTTTCTTTTTTAAAAACTTCCTTACACCTTACATATCATGAAAGAATCTGTGATTGGGATCCCACAAGCCCTAGATGATATTCTAAAGAAAACTTGTCACACACAAATGAGAAATTACACAACAAAACATGTGAAACAATAATGATTATTGATTAGTGAATCGATTACTGAATGATTACAATGAAGGATTAAATATCCTTATGTAGACTTAGGCGAACTCAACATGAGACACTGAATGATGGAGTTCTGACTGAGAGACGAGCGAGATAACAAAATGCATGAATCAGTTAAGTGACTTTATCTTGTGTGCAACACAAAGAATAAAGCACATGATCGATTGAAATGCATAATTAATACAATAACACTTGCAATCAAAACTAGATGACCTTTTCCTAAGTTTTCATTAAGCATTGGAGTAAATAATAATTAATTTACTCAAACATATCATTTCTTATGTTTACACTTCAATTTTACTATAATTTATTCTCCTTCTTGCTCAAATTAGGGTTTAAGTTCATAGCATATTTTTTGTGATTTGACATATTTTTCTAACCATTTCACTCTATTTCAAAATAATTTGATCAAGAAATATATAGGATCTAATAGCCCTTTTTTGGCACATATCAAACTTAATTGAGTAGTGATAGGAGCAAAACAACATGCACCCCTTCTAAAGTACACATATTCCCCCAACAAGGTACACCTATGCCCCTTGCAAGGTACATGTGTACCTGGATAAAATCAAGAGTTGTAGAACTTAGTTTTAGCCTATATATTAGATACACATTTTAAGCATTTTCTCTTCTTAGACTTTCCTTGTATTATGTGCACAAATTTTAATTTTACTTATTCCACATTTTCTTTTACCAAGTTTAATATTATCGAGTCTTAATTACTAGCTTCCTTTCAATAGTCTCTTTCCTTTACCCAACCCCAAATCTAGTGTTTATTTATTAGTGTTATACTAAGTTGAAATGGCTTATTTTGCACTATTTTACACACAAACTTAAGATAAGGAGAAAACCTTAGCATTTCACCCCATTATTTAAAAAAAATCATATTCAAATATAATAAAATAGAGAAAAACATCCACATATGAAATTTCAAATATACCCTAGGAAACCTTCACAAGAAGAAAAACCCAAAAACAACACAATTAATGCATTAATTCAACTATTCTTAGTAGAATAAGATTTTATTTCCCATTACAAACTTAAAAAACGTGCATTTATTTATAGGCATTATTGGGATATGTGTCATACACCTTGCAATCCTAATGTTCACATTTATTAATTATTTTATATTTATCTATTAAGCACCCACATATTCGAGACATCCCACCTAGAGTGGCATTGTGTGCATTTGGTTAAATTTTTGCAATTATAAGACACAATTAGTATCATAGAAGTGTTGGAAGATGATGCAGTCTGGCAACATGAGCATGGTATGTAAATATTGCATGATCCAATGTTTTCATTAATGTCAACATTATTGTGGATCATCCTAGCATGATTTAGAAGTGTTTTTGAATAAATTTGTATAAGATAAGTTGGTCTAGAAAGTATAGCTACTAAAAATTTTCACTAAGTATCAACCCTGCCAGTATAGTGGTTCAGTGCATCAGTTTTTGGGTTCGCACTCCACCGAAAACAAATATATTACTCTGTGGTTCTAACAATAATTTGGTAAACATCAGACGCATCTAAATCAAAAAAAAATTGTTATTTGGTAAAGTATCCTGGAAGATATGAATGACAAAGTTCAACTTGGCTTATCACAGTCTTTTCCTTTACACTATGTTGGTGTGGGAGATTTTGCACTACTCTGCGGATGATTATTTCAAGTTGCAATGTTAAAGATAAGCTTCTAAATGTCAGTTGAGTAGGAATTCTAGATGGGATTGTGTGTTGAGCTCCACGTGTGGCAAATTAGGTGAACAAATGAAGGTTTTTGTGTTTTGGTCTTATTTGGGGCCGACCTAACACGTTTGGTGTTTTGTGAAGAATTAATATGTGTTACAATCTTATGTAGGACCTATATTAGGTCCATGTTGACATATATTAAGGTGATTTGATTTTTGAATCAAGGCATGAGATGTGGATGAAATGTTTGGAGGATGACAAGTTCAATTTTGTGTGTTACATCCAATTAGGTCGACCTAATTGATGTTACACTTGATGTGGATATATATAGTAGATTGATTTTGGTGTTTTGAGATGAGGTGTGAGTGATAAGTGATAGATGACATGTATGGTGTTCCAACTACATGCATGTGATGTGAACATGATTAGAGTTGTGTGAATTGTGTGAAGTCAGAGCAAAGCAAAGTATTGATCTAGATTAGTGCAAGGATTGTTTTTGTACTCCATTGGAACTATAATCTAGCATATAATAGATTCAATTGTAATAGTTCAATAGGTTGCAGCCACCCAGGCTTCTATCTTATATCTTATTCTTTGTGGGAAATGAGTCCACCTACAATGAGCATTTTTGTAATATACATGTCTAAATATAATATATTGTGAGCTAACACGCACCGTGGTTTTTCCCATTTTTGGTTTTCGACATAAAAATATTGGTTTCCATGTGCTATGTGATGTTGTGGATGTTTCATTCTTTCTTTTCTTATAACAGTTGAATGTGCTTTGGTAATTGGATGGATAATGTTTGATTTAATAGAATACTAATTCACTCCCTCCTCTCAGTATTATGAGTGTTCAACAAAAAAAATGTAAAATGCAACTATCACAATTTGTAAGGGTGTAAGTGTTAGAGTAATAAGTTATTTCACTTAATTGATTATATCATATTGGTTAGTTAATTAAGTCAATTATCACTTTAGTTACTTAAGCTAAACTTAGGCACATTAATAATTAATTATTTATTAATTATTAAGTGTGCACACTAGGGTTTCCCTTTTAGGTTTCCTTTAGGGTTTCTTGATCTCCTTCATAAGGATTGATCTCATTGTAATAATAGATTCTCTTAATGCATTTTTACTATTTGAGGCTTGCAGAACATCTTCTTTGGTTTTGAATATCTTTCATTCTTTGTGATAGGTTATTGCATGCAGGTGATTCTTAGGGTTTGTGAGATTGGGTTTCTCAACTTCTACATGGTATCAAAGCACCAGACCTATAGCTTCTTGTTCATCTTTTGAATATATGGTCTTTCAATGAGTTTCAAGTGCAAGGGTTTCCATAGGCATCTTTTTTGCAAGATTTGGGGGTAGCCAATTTTTTTGTGCAATTTTGGGCCAAACGGATGTCACCATCATGTTTAGAGTGTCGAAAAACCCTAGAAACACTTGTCATTTCATCAATTTTGGAGCAATTGATCTGGGAGGCAAAAAAAAATCGCCAAGGAGGTCGTACAACGTCCCCAACATGCATCCCAAGGCACAAATTTAAAAAAAAAATCATTTTTTGTGTATTATTCTTGCGCTTCCAAAAGAAAAGAGGAGTGTCACCACCGCGCCACCCAACTGCCACCAGGAGCAGCGGCCCCAGAGGGTGACACCCCTTTAAACCATCATCGTCACCCACTCAGCCCCCGTGGGCCCCTCCTTTGCAAGCCATGGTCCTATGGGGGACCGGGCGCTATGCACCTAGCCCCCAACCCTCGGTTGTTTCAACCCTACGTCAAGGTCACATGGGTGACCAGGGGCTCCATCCCAACCCCCTACCTACTAGCCCCTGGTCGTGCATAGGACCAAGGGCCAAAAATTTTTTAGCCCCCTGGGCTGCTCTGGAGGTCTTATTGAGCCCTTTTGGAGCACTTTCACAAAATCAGGCATAACTTTTGTGTTCGGAGTTAGTTTTTCGCAAAACAAGATATCATCAGAAAGCTGGTTTTGAGCACTATCTTGTGGTACAATTTATTTTTTAGTATTTTTCTGTTTAGCTACATTTATTTTTGTTTGAAGTCGGATGTTCTTTTTTCACTTCCGAGCTCATAACTTTTTGCCACGATCTACGATTTTCACTATATTTGTGATGTTGGAAAGGTATTGGGGAGATATACATTTCTATCCATGCACCTTTTTTTGTATCTATCCTAGGTTGATCATTATTCCATATTTGGCCCGATGGGTGTTTTGGAGATTACTTGGATATTTTGGTAGTTGGGAGGGTGCAACTTGCATCTTTGCACTTCATTTCAATATCACATCATTCAATAATATATTGTTGCTTCATAAATTCCAGGGTTGCTCCAGTTTGGTGTTTTTGAGTGCTCCGTAGCATTGGGTTTGTTGTTGCTTTATCATGATTTATTGAGTCAATCAGTGACTCTCATCTAGTCTCAGTAGTAAATAGAAGTATCTTTCCTTGCTTGCCGGATTCAGGTTCTAGTGTTACTCCACAGTGTTCTTCCAGTGCTTCTTTGTAGTAGGTCATCTCATTGTAGGGGGGGTTTGTCCCACTAGGTTTTCTTCTCTACCTCATTCTTGCATTTGTAAATGGGTACCTAATCAGGCCTTGTTGTTGGGACCCATCTTTGCTTTTATGCATCTTTTCCTTAGTGTTTTAGTTTCTCCCTGAGTTCATCTTAAGAGGGGGTGTTAGAGTAATAAGTTATTTCACTTAATTAATTATATCATATTGGTTAATTAATTAAGTCACTTATCACTTTAGTTACTTAAGCTAAACTTAGGCACATTAATAATTAATTATTTATTAATTATTAAGTGTGCACACTAGGGTTTCCCTTTTAGGTTTCCTTTAGGGTTTCTTGATCTCCTTCATAAGGATTGATCTCATTGTAATAATGGATTCTCTAAATTCATTTTTACTTTGAGGCTTGTGAACATCTTCTTTGGTTCTAAATATCTTTCATTCTTTGTGATAGGTTATTGCATGCAGGTGATTCTTGGGGTTTGTGAGATTGAGTTTTTCAATTTCTACAATAAGAGTTGTCATTATAGAAATATCATGATGATAGGGAGATGATTATGAACTAGGAGAAATTCATGGAGCATCTTTGGAAAGATTAAGGTAAGACCAAATTGAGCACCCAAGTTAGTGATTCTTGTTTCTATTTTACCAACAATTACTTAGGATGTTTTTAGGTATCAAATTTTTGTATGGTTTTGTGTGCCTAATATAACCCATGGTTTAGCACATGGTTTTAAAACTAATAGTATTTTGTGTTTTGATCTTACCTATTTATTCAGTGGTCAACTTGGAGGCATTATTGTATTGTATTGTAAACACCTTTATGCTGGCAAAATATCTTTAGAATTATTGATTTATGTGATCTCCTATTAAGGCTCGAACTTAATTGTATTGTAACCAAGATTACTATTAATAAGTAGGTTCAATATGGTTCTCTTAAAAGGGTTTTACTGGGGTAAACATTTTGTTATCTAGTATGCATGTGTCCATATTAACTTTGATTTAAATTTGAATGGTTTTTTGTATTACACCATTCTCTTCATAGGTCAATAGTAAACGATTTTAGCAAGCTTTCATTTCATTTAGTATCTAATGCAAAATGAATTTGTGATTCTTATCAGACGGGTGAATTTTGTAGCCATATCCCAATTTAACTTGACAATTTTGTTTATCAATTAAATTCAAATAAATATTTCACAAAATCTATTCCAATTCATCAAAATATCATAGATAAATAATAAAAATTATATTGAAATTTAAATGATACTATAATTTAGAGGTAATTCAACTATTTTAATTGATTCTACAATCCTTCATTACAGGAAATTAGACCTTACAATCTAGCTATTAAAATTTTAATTCATAGTATCAACTTCTTTGTATTCTTGTCAATCTCAACCAACATTCATTCTACACTTAATTTATCCATATATACAATTCAATACATTCAATCCTTCTAGATGTGATCAAATTTTTTTGAAACTTTGCTTTTAATTATCCTCACAACTTCTTTACTCCTGTGAACTCTTCTTTCTCTATATTTTATCCTGTAGATAGGATTTTATGCTCACTCATTTATTTTTTGTTACACTTATATTCATTAATATGTGGCTAGGTTTTTACTTTTATCTCTTACCTTCTCCATGCAACCTTTCTTTTTCCTCTTAGTTTCTCATAGATATTGTAAGATGGGGAAAATCAAATAGCATAGATAAAGTGGCAGTGAAACACTTCTTAGCTATTAACCTTATCCAAATGAGAGAAAACAATGAAAGCATAAGGAAAATAAAAACATTAAATCAAAACACTCCCCATGCTTGAACTTGAATCACTTCTCTTGTCTCTTCTATTTATTCTTATGCCAATATTGCCCTTAGATTTGTTGATGAAGTTGTGCAAATACTTACAAATAGTAAGAAAGAAAGTTGGAGATAATGGTTGTTAAGGTAGAAATGGAGGATAATGGTCTCTTTTATAGACAACCATTCAAATGGATGGACGAGATTGATCTTCTAGAAATATTCTAAGATCAACAGATGAAGATTCATGGGAGGGAGGTTACAAAATGGATGGCCAAGATATGCCAAGATCAACAGTTGAAAATTGATGCAACTAGAATATGCCATGCATGGAAAAGATATGACGCTAACAACTATAACAAACATGCAGGACATGCAGGCTATGACATGAAATAATGACAAGGGATCTTTGACCAAAATGGAGGTGTAAATAATTTATTTTGTATTATTTATTCAAAAATGGGGGAGAGGGACAAGTGGCAAATAAATAATTTATTTCAAATTATTTATTTGGAGGAAATGAAAAAGGAGATTTAATTAAATTCATAAATTTAATTAAAGGAGGAGATAGAAATTAGACATGGATAATTAAATTTTAATTATTTATTCAAAAGGGAGGAATGACACATAATTAAATAATTTTGTCAATTATTTAATTATAGAAGAATAAAGGGTCAAATGATTATTATCTAACTATGGATGCAAGATAAATAACTAAATAAATAATGTATATAATTATTGGAGAAAGGGATATATTAGCAATGTAATTAAATAATTTTAATTGATCGGGATAGAAATGAGGAGGTGAATCAATTAAATAATTAGAAATTATTTAATTAATAGAGGAATATGATCTAACAATATTCAATTATCAAAACATAACGACCAAAAAAAATGACACTCACAGACTTAGGACATTTTTCAATGTCTACAAATATCACTTCTCAAATCTCTCATGACCTTACCCACTTGATCTCCTTATCACTACATTTTATTTTCCCCAAAACTCCCCATTCTCTTGTTGAAAAAAAGGTGAAGGAAAGCTATAATATGAACTTATGTAAGTGAATTCAGATTTGAAAATCGGATTATCAAATCAGAAATAAACATGTGATTGCAGCAAACATCAAAATATAAAAATCAACAAACAAAATGTGACACCAGATTTACGTGGAGAAACCCTTTCGAAAAAAAATTCCACCTGAGAAAAGAGGACAAGTATATTATTAATCTTCCAATGAGAGTACACAATAGTACAGTTACATACTGATCTCTAATCAACCCGACAACACCTTGTTACCTGCAAGAACTCAATATGAAACTACCATCCCATGGCTCCAATTTATAGAAATTGTGGGAGGTAAAACCATGAATGGTAAACCAAAACAAGAGGCACAAAACCACCTGCAAAAAACCATTCCCCTCTTCATGGACAACCAAAATACATAATAAAATATTAATTGGATATTCAAGACTCCAACATGGGCACCTAACCCATATCCTATCCAACTCCTTCCTTTCTGGATGCTTGGATGACCTTTCCACTTCCCGATGGAACATCAATAGACACCTTGTCTTCTCCAATCTTGGATTCTCACTCCAAAATCTTTCATATTCCATTTTGGATGCCTATGAAAGATTCATTATCTGTATTTGATGTGTAATCTTCACCAAAAATAAATACTTTTTAAAAGTATAATTATAACATGCCAAAATTTAATATTTTTCTCTCATATCCCCTAGAACACATTCCAAGGAACATGGAGACATACAAATGACATAAGTTTACAAGATTAATGTCACCTTATCCTAACATTCTCCCACTTTACATTATACATTGTAATTACATTCGAGAGATACAAAAAACACAAAATCAAGTACAATGATCAAGGTCCATGGCCTTCTTGCACCAAGAGAACTTAACCATGGTCATTGGCTTCGTAAGAGAATCTGCAATATTATCCAAAGTATCAAACTTTTCTATCAATACCCTACCATTCTCAACCATCTCTCACACAAAGCGATATTGAACATCAACATTCTTATTACGAGCATGATACATAGGATTTTTGGTCAAAAAAATAGCACTCTGACTGCCACATCCAATCCTCACTATCTTACAATCAAAACCAATTCCATTACCAAGTCTTTGTAACCATACTGACTCCTTAGAGGAATGTGTAGCAGCCATATACTCTTCCTCAGTGGTGGACAAAGAAACTATGGGATGCCTCTTACTTATCCAACTCACCGCTCCTCCAAACAAAATAAATACATGGCCACTGGTGGACCTTCGACTATCCAAGTCATTTGCCCAATTTGCATCGATAAATCCCTAAATGTCCAATGACTCGGCCACATCATCAATACCATAATAAACCAAATACTAATCAAAACTATCTCGAAAATATCTAAACATCCTCTTAACAAAATTCAAATGCTCTCTACCAGGGTTAGACATAAACCTTCTTAAAACTCCCATTGTTTGGGCTCTATCTTGTCTAGTGCAAACTATTGCATACATCAAACTACAAATGACACTGCATAAGGAACCATAGACATATCCTCAACATCATCATCAGAATTAGGACACATATCTAAGCTCAACTTAGTACCAATCAGAAATGGAATGCTAGCTAGCTTACAATCATGCATATTAAATCTCTACAAATTGGTATCAACATACTTACTTTGACTTAACCAAATCTTTCTGTGAACCCAATCTCTTTTGATTTCCATCCCAAAAATATGTTTTACAACCTGCAAGTCCTCCATATCAAATGTGCTAGAAATGTATGCCTTGAGCTCACTAATCATCACCTTGTTGTTACCAAAACACAACATATCATCAACATATAGGGAAGTAATTATAATTTGATCATCAATAACCTTAATGTACACACAATGATCCTCCTTACTCCTAAGAAAACCCGACTTCAATGTAAAAGCATCAAACTTCTAGTACCACATCCTGGGTTTCCATTTCAAAGCATACAAAGATCTTTTCAACCTGGAAACCAATTGTTCTTTTCCTTTCACAACAAAACTGTCAAGCTATCGCATATAAATTTCCTCTTGAAGATCCCCATGCAAGAAAGTAGTTTTAACATCCATTTTATCTATCTCAAAATCACAAGAAACATCACTAGATAATATGAATCTAATAGAATTTAATTTAGCAACAAGAGAAAAAATTTCACCAAAATCAACTCCCTCTCTCTGGCAGTATCCCTTTGCCACTAATCTAGCCTTATATTTCTCTAACCGACCATCTACTCCAAATTTATTTTTAAATACCCACTTGCATCCAATGGGATTCCTTCCTTTTGGAAAACTAACAATATCCCAAGTGTCACAACTATCCAGAGCCATCATCTCCTCTTGCATGGTCTGCAACCAAGAATCACTTTCCTCTAAAGAGAGAGCCCCCTGTAGGATCTAGGTTCATCGTCAGTACTCAACAAAGAAAATAAAAAACATAAATTGCATGGGCTATGCTTTTCATCTGGATTTCATTTTCTTGTGGATCTCCTCAAGGTAGGAGTAATGGGCTCTACTTGTTCCTCTTTTTTTGTGTGCTCATGTTGCACATCCTCTGAAATATCTAAACACTCTTCTTCTTCTCCATCCTTAGATCCATCTGATTGTTCTTCCACATGTGCATCTTCCTGCTATTCAATCTTTGTCTCAAATTGCACTATCTTTTTCTTATCCTTCTCCCTTGGTTGTTCTCCTGAGTAAGCTTTAAACTTCCTAAAAATTGCATCTCTAGAAAAGACCATTTTACAAATTAGAGGATTACAAAGCTTATAACCTTTTACATTCTCACCATAACCAAAAAAGTTTCATTTTTGAGCTTTTGGATCCAGTTTAGACCGCTTCTCTTAAGGCACATGAAGAAAATCCTCACAAACAAAGACCCTTAAGTGTGAAACATAAGGCTTTCTACCTATCCACACTTCATAAGGTTTTTTATCAATAAAAGTTGAACAAGGAGATCTATTAATCAAATAACAAGCAGTACCAACTGCATCTGCCCAAAATATTCTATCGAGCTTAGCACCACTCAACATGCTCCTAGCTCTTTCCATCAAGGTTTATTCATTCTTTTTGCCACCCCATTTTTTGGGGAGTATAAGGAGTAGTTTCTGCCAAAAATACCTGCATGCTTACGTAACTCATCAAATTTCTTGGAACAGTATTCACCTCCATTGTTAGATCTCAACACTTTTATCTTATAATCTAATTTCTTGTCAACTAAAGCCTTAAATTCCTTAAACTTGGTGAAAAATTCAAATTTAGAATGCATAAATAAATCCATGTGTATCTTGAGACATCATCAATGAAAGAGACATAATACTGAGATTTACCCAAAGAATCAACATCCACTAGTTCACATACATCAAAATGAATGATCTCTAATAATCTCTTTGTCTTATTAGTTCCATTAGAAAATTTAGATCTGTTATGTTTACCAAACACACAATTCTCACAAAAATATTTTTTTCCAACAAAATAATCAGAAATACCGTCAACCAACTTTTTATTAAGAATGGTCTTAAGACCTTTTTCACCAATGTGACCCAATCTATGGTGCCACAACATACATGCATTTTTAGTACTAGTTACATTGGAAGAGTTACATAAAGTAGAGGCATTTAGCCTAAATAAATTCCCTATCTGAGATCCTTTAGCTATCACAAAACTCTCTCTTACCAACCTACAACCAAACTTGTCAAATTTCACATGCATTCCAGAATTATTCAACTTGGATACTGAAAGTAAATTTCTCACAATTCCTAGAATATGTAAGACATCATCAAGGTATTTAATCTTCGCATTAGTGAAACACAACTTTACCTTTCCCTTACCAACAATCTTTTTAGTGTTGTTATCACCAAGGAAAACATATCCCCCATCATATGCTTTGTAAGAAGTAAACCACTCCTTGTGAGGAGTCATGTGGTAGGAGCAACCTAAATCAATAAGACAAGCATCATCACTAATAAAGCTAGTTGAAATAAACAAAGCATCAAAATCATCATCAAAGTAATTTTTCATGGAGGAATCAACATTCTTTTTCGTGTTCTTACACTCCTTCACATGCCCTCTTTTGCCACAATTCCAACATTTTACTCTACTCTTTATGGGGTCTTAAAATGTTAGGCTTAGACTTATCCCTCTTTTTATCCCCTTTAGGTCCTTTCTCTTTGGACCTTCCTCACACATGCAAGGCATCTTGGCAACCAAAATTCATAGAATTTCTCCTCATCTCCTCTGATAGAAGTATGGAAATCATGTTGTCCATCTTTGGCTCTACATTACCACTACTTATAGAAACAATTAGATTTTCCCAAGATCCAGGAAAAGAATAAAGAACCAAGATACATTTATCTTCATCTTCTAATTTAACATCTATTGACGCAAGATAACTTATAATCAAATTAAAATCTTGTAAATGGTCTACAATAGAATCACCATCGTTCATTTTTAATGAATAGAATCATCTTTTGAGATATAACTTGTTAGGAAAAAATTTAGTATGATAAATATCACCTATCCTCTTCCACAACTTGAACGCAGTGTCTTCTACGGAGACATTCAAGAGGATGAAATATATGTGAGAAACAATCGTATGGTTCCTTGTGCCTTCTTGTCTAACTTTTTCCAATCTCCATCAGTCATTGTAGTCGATTTACTCTCATGTGAAACTGACAACCACGGATCTCTCTCTTCAAGGAGATCCTTCATCTTTAGTTTCCAAATCTTGTAGCCCGTTCCATTAAATTTATCAATATCTTGACGAGAGGTAGAAGCCATGGAAAACAATCATCTTCACAAATTTTCAATATACCACAAAACAAAAGCTCCCATTGCAGCCAAAAAACCTTCCAACACTTAAGAGAAAGGCGTCCCCTTATCAACAGAACTGCAAGCTTAGATACCAAATGTTAAAAAACAATGTGAAGGAAAGCTACAATATAAAATTATGTAAGTGAATTTAGATCTAAAAATCAGATTACCAAATCAAAAATAAACATGTGATTGCAGCAAACATCAAATATAAAAATCGACAAACAAAATGTGACACCCAATTTATGTGGAGAAACCTTTTAGGGAAAACACTCCACTTGAGAAAAGGGGAGAAGTATAATATTAATCTTCAAATGACAGTACTCAATAATACACTTCACTATTGATATCTAATCAACACGACAAATCCCTGTTCCCTACAAGAAATCAATATGAAACTACCATCCCATGGCTCCAATTTATAGAAATTGTGGGAGGTAAAACCACGAACGGTAAACCAAAACAAGAAGCACAAAACCACCTGAAAATACCCACACCCCTCTTTATGGAAAACCAAATGACATAATAAAATATTAATTGGATATTAAGGAATCCAACATGGGCACCTAACCCATAGCCTATCCAACTCCTTCCTTTTTCGGATGCTTGGGTGACCTTTCCACTTCTCAATGGACACCTTTTCTTCTCCAATCTTGGATTCCCACTCCAAAACCTTTCATATTCCATTTTGGACACCTAGGAAAGATGCACCTTATTTGTATTTGATGTGTAACCTCCATCAAAAATAAATCCTTTCTTTAAACTATAATTACAACATGCCAAAATTTAATATTTTTCTCTCATATCCCCTAGAACACATTCCAAGGAACGTGGAGACATAAAAATGACATAGGATTACAAGATTAATGTCACCTTATCCTAACATCTCCTAGCCATGGATTTTTTATCTTTCTTTGCATACATCTATCTCCAAGTGTGGCATGACCCATCCTTCATGGTGCCAATATGCATATTTTTTTAAAATTGATGAAATTATTCCTTATTTTCATTGTTTTTTTCTTATCTCCCAAGTGATTCTTCATCTCTTTTGTCTTCCTTAGGCTGAATCGACTCTCCCTAACTATTCCTTTTCCCCTCTCCTCTTTATTTCTTTCAAGCATATTATCTTCATTTAGAGTGTTGGGGTTTTCCTATTATTTATTTTTTCCAATTCATATGGCTTGACTAATTATTTCCCTCTATGAGACATGACCCCATCTTCTTCTCTTCTCCTATGCATTTGTATTATAATTCAATTTTTAAACTAAAAAACTACATGACATGACCCATCCATATGCTCTATTCTCTAGAAACAAATTTTCATTGCATCTTTAGACAACCACTCCTCCACTCTCCAACGCGATCGATTTATTTTTCTTTTTTTAATGGTCTTTTTTATAACCATCCTACTTCCTTACTCTTCTTCATAGTTTTCCACTTTCCCCTGTGAACCCCTTCCTTCTACTAGTTTCGACCCTTCATATCTCTGGTATTTGATTTAATTATTATTTTTTAAATCCTCTACACATTAATTGATCTCTCAAGTTGCATAGTGTGAAAATGAAAATATTCATTTTGGTTATATAAATCCCTTCATAAGCTTCGTCCTACACTTTTTCTCTCCCCTATGAAGCCAAAATTCATGGTTTATTTTCATTGCAAGAAAGACCAAACTAAAAATATGATTTAAATAAGATATTTTGTCAATTGAAAATGATAATAGTGTCATTTCACTTTGATACCTAGACCATGAATTCAAAATTTAAATTGAACTTCAAAATTGGTCGATGTTGATTTCTAGTCCACCTGGATGCTCCTACATCAGACACGCTAGGTAGGAAAAAATTTATGATCTTGGGCTCACAAAATGGAGTTCGAGTTGAGTAGTGGGACTACTCTTTCAGGTTGATACAACTTGCAACGAACTCCATCGTTGATTTAGACATAAGAATTTCTTCCTTTGCCTCTTCTAGAACTTAGTCAAGACACTTACCGTCCTCCTCCACCAAGTGTGCACCTTATTCCTCCTTCCTCTCATGGACTCACATCCATGATAAACTACCCTCCATCACCAATGGATCTCTCTTCTCCTCCTCCAATTACTCACTTCTCTTCTCTCCTCTTTCATGAGATCAATCCCACAATAGACCAACCACCTCCACCAAATATTATCTCACAACTTCTACATAGAGATATGAAACATTTGTATTCCACTCTGTCACTACAAAATATTCTTTCTCTAACTCTTTACTCATCTCAAAATGCAAATTCATGACAAATTCAACATCACAAAACTCATTTAAATTAAAATTTACCTCAATGAATTCTATTGTCACAACTTCTTCTTCCTCACTATCTACTGCAATATTTTCTTCTTCGGTATAAAAAATGAAAAATGTTATGCATTACCTCTTTCTTTCTCATTGTTGCAACATCTTTTTTATCTTCATTTTCAGACACTATACTCACATCTTCTTCATCTTCCTTCTTTTGCTTTCATCAGGGCATGCTTCCACTACACATTCTTGCTTGTCTTTTCTCTTGATTCTCTCCATGTCGTAGTACTTCCAATCTATCCATCCTTACATTTATATCCATAATCATCAAGGAGATCTTCCTCTTTTGATACTTGCTCCAACCTTCCCATATCATGGGCTTCTTCCTCACAAGTATACCCATCTTGTTCACTGCCGCAATTTGTCACTACTATTGGACTAATTGTCAATGTCTCCCTTCAGATTCATGACATGGACTAACCACTTCACATGGATCCATTTTTCTTTGGTGTTTGTATTAGGTGTTAACAGGTTGATATTTTGGTGCAACGACAAATGTGTCCAACAAATGGTATCAAAGTTGGGTCCCAGGTCCAAATCCCCTCAAGTGATGTTGAGGGGGGGGGTTGTTGTTGTTGGACTAATTGATAGAATCTCCCTTCAAATTTAGGGCATGGACTAACCACCTCTTGTGGATCCATTTTTCTCTGGCATTTGTATCAAGAATTAATAGGTTGATCTTTTGGCACAATGAAAAATGCGTTCCAACAACTACCACATCAAACATTCAAAAAATAAAACAATTTATTCATGGCTTCTAGCTCTCACTACTCAGGACTTCTCTCTCACATTTGTAGTAGTCCACATGAGCTCTATTTCTTCACCATGCTTCCTCTATCCACCCACTGGTTCTGGCATATGTTGCCTCACATTAGACACTTTGCTTATACACTCAAAACCTATGGTTGTGATACTAATCGATGCATAATAAATTTTGTGAGTCTTATCACACAGGTGAATTTCATAGCCATATACCAATTTAACTTGAAAATTTCATTTGTTAATTAAATTCAAATCAATATTTCACAAAATTTATTCCAATCTATCAAAATATCTCAAATAAACAATAGAAAATATATTTAAATTTAAATGATACCAAAATTCAGAGGCAATTCAATTATTTAATTGATTCTAAATCATTCGTTACATACAATTACACCTTACAATCTGAAAATTCAAATTTTAATTCATGGTGTCAACTTCTTTCTATCCTTCACAATCTCAACCAACATTCATTCTGCACTTAATTTCTTCCTATGCAAAATTCAATGTGTTCAATCCTTCCCTGTGATCAAATGTTTCTACAACTCTACTTGTAATTATCCTCACAACTTCTTCACTCCTACGAACTCTTTTTTTCTTGTGTATTTTCTCTTGTGCATAGGCTTTGCTACCCTCTCATTTATTTCTTCTGATGTTTATATTCACTAATATGTGGTTGGCTTTTTACTTTTATCTCTTACCTTATCTATGCAACCTTTCCTTTTTCCTCTTAGCTACTCATACATATTACTTCTCATACCTCTCGTGACCTTACCCACTTGATCTTATCATTAATTTTATTTTAAAGATATCAAGTTTCCACAATCCATAATGTTAATTTACTCTGATTTCTAGATTTGATTGCGTCACAATTTTTGCATCAAAATTGTGACACAATCGAATCCAAAAATCAGAATAAATTTACTTTTATTTTCCCAAAAACTCCCATTCTCCCATCTATGACCTTTTTTCTAATCTTTCTCTACATACATCTATCTCCAAGTGTGGCACGGACCCTCCTTAATGCTACCAATCTGCATACTTTTATAAACTTGATGAAATCATTCCTTATCTGTGTTGATTTTTCTTATCTCCAAGTTCTTCGTATCTCTTTTGCCTTCCTTAGGCTGCATCAACTCTCCCTAACTGCGCCTTTTCTCCTCTCCTTATTTCTTCTGTACATTATCTTCTTTTAGAGTGGCAAGGTTTTCCTATTATTTATTTTTCCAGTTCATATGGCTCGAATAACTCTTTCCATCTAGGAGGCGAGGCCCCATCTTCTTTCTCTTCTCCTGTGCATTTGTATTACAATTCATTTTTTTAACTGGGCCACACTACATGACACGACCCCTCCATATGATATGTTCTTTGAAACCTAAATTCGTATTGCATATTTAGACCACCACTCCTCCACTCTCTAATTTGATCATTTTTTTATTTTTTTTAATGGTTTTTTAATAACCATCATGCTTCCTTACTTTGCTTCTCAAGTTTCCACTTTCCCCTGTGACCCTTCATATCTTTGGTTTTTTATTTAATTATTATTTTTTAAATCCTCTACACATTTATTGATCTCTCAAGTTGAATAGTGTAAAAAGGAAAATATTCATTTTGGTTATATAAATCTCTTCATAAGCTTTGCCCTACACTTTATCTTTCTCCCATGTGAAACCAAAAGTCATGGTTTATTTTCATTGTAAGAAAGAACAAACTAAAATATGATTTAAATAAGATATTTTGTCAATTGAAAATGGCAATAATGTCATTTCACTCTGACACGCAGATCACGAATCCAAAATTTGAATTGAACTTCAAAATTGATCACAACTCCAAAAATGTAATGACGAATAGGAACAAAATAGAAATATTTTTTCGTTGATGCTGATTGCCGGTCTACTCAGATGCTCCCACATTAGTGTCAAAGACTAATCAACCTAAATTGTAGATTAAGATAGAAGGATCATTTTGATCAAACTATTTTGGTTTGAGTGGGATTTGTGTGTATAGGATATTTTGTTTGAAGGAAAACTAGCAAGTACATCTCATTTAGAGTTAGAAAATCTCGACGACATGAATTTTCAACTTCGAAAGCTTAAAATGGAATTGTTTATATATTGAGATCTATGTGTTGTATCCTTTGAAAGTAAAATTAAACCAATTCAATATGTATGATATGTTGATGAGAGACTACTCCACCCAATTCCCACACAAAACACAACATATATCAACAAAACAAATGTAAGACAAAAAACAACCCACTTTCAATTAATTTCAGAAAATGAAACTACAGTTTCCAAAATTACAATGCTACAACCACATGGGCTCGATTCACTACGATCAAAGTCAACTCTATAAAAAAATCTATTATTCAGATCCACAATCTGCAATAATGGAGCCACCTTCCATAATATTCATTTATCCCATTATTTGGCACCAATAATCGCTTTCGAATATTATAGAAATTTTAATTATCCCTTTTATTTTTGCACCCAAAAGTCCAACCATTCATTTTTCCTACCTAGGAAGAAATTTATTGAAATTGACATTTTGGTGGCACGGCTTCCCAAAGCCATAACTTTTGACTCATTTGTTCAATTTAATATTATAATTTATTGTTAAAAATTTTATTGAAGAGATCTACAACACAAAAATATTTGAAGATCATTTTGTCCACTTCTTGAGCTTTTTTTAAGCTTCTAAGGGTTTCAAATTTGAGTTCAAAGTTGTATTGGAGAAATTTCTTGAGATGAACACTTTATTAACTCCTAAACGGTACATCAAATTGAGACAATTCTTTTTCCATCGAATATGTTTTTTTAATTCTACTCCTTGGGGTAAATTTTTAGGTCCATACAAGCCCATTTAGGCCAGCTTAATAAAAATAGTAAGTGACCATTTTTTACCTTTTCTGACTTCTGATTGTCTTACAAGTTCAAGGACTTGAAAAATCTTTTTTTTGGCTATGCAAGATTGCCCCTACACCATTGTATGCTCCTACATTAAATGTGTTGGATACAAATTCGAGGAGCCTCATTAAACTATGTTTGGTAGATATATTTTGTTTTTTTGGAGAACCTACCATGAGTGCCTTGTGGGCAAAGTTAAAAAATTATACAAGGTAAAATCTATGGTGAATACACTTTTCAGTAGAAGTTGTATTCATTGAAGATGGTGGTGGTGAATTTGCTTCTAAACAATTGAACACATTAAAAACTATGGTTACCTACTTGAAGTCCATTGGTGTGAAGATGAATGAGGATCAAAGTTTCACATTACTATGTTCTTTGCCTAATTTGTGGGACAACTTGGTAATGGACATCTAAAACACAACCACTAAGCTAACACTAGGTGTTGGGTGCTCTTCTTTTAGAGGAGATGAGATATAAAATTAAGATACCATCAAAGACAGCTTGGTTATTCATGGTAGATTAAAGTAAAATGACAAGAAGGACAAGAATAAAGAGAAAGGAAGAACCAATTCTGGATGATTACCTAAGTCTCTCCTAGTAAATCCAAGGTGAAATGTTGTAATTGTGGTAATATAGACCACATTCGAAAGGATTTCTAATAAAATAATATATTAAAGAGTGGATTTGATGATGATGTAGATTCTAAAAATTCTTAGAATGATACCAATTCATTTTTCTAGCCTTGTCTAGATGCATGCATGTGGGTATGTATGGATGATTGAATTTAGTGCCTCATTTCACATGAATCCCCATATGGAGGGTTTTCAAAGTAGGAGAATATTGGTGGTTGATTTCTAGGTAGTTAAGGGTGCTCATGATTTGGAGATGAAACTTCTAGTGGAGAAGAGAGTGTTATGGAACTAGAGATTGGCTATATTGGTGAGAATGGTATTAGAGTCATAAAAATAAGAGCACCAAACTAGATACCTAGGATTGCAACATGTCATCATCACATAGTTTGCATGCATTCACCCACATGTCATGAAAGGACCTACTTTACATGAAATTTATATGCATGCATGTAAAGCATCCCACATGACATGAAAAGTTCCTACCTACATGCAAGGGTCCCACCTACAATAAATATATAATTCTTGACTCTTACAATTATCATAATTTGTCATATGGCATGATCTATCATAATTCAATCATACTGACTTTCCATTTATGGCATGTGCCATATATTATGCTATACAATGGGGTCCAAAAAGGGATACTTATCTCCTCCACATTAAGATGCATGTCATCCTAGTCACCTACCATGTAGGTTGACACATCACCGTGACAAGTCCCACAAAGTGACTTCTCAAGATGAACATAAAATTAATTACATATGAATAAAATAATCAAACCAATGTTGGATTGCAAAATTTGAGACACCCTTATCCCAAAACCATATCATTCAGTAATCCACCCCAATGTGTTGGCATAGTTAATTTTCCCACAACATGAAGAACAAAAAATATGGATTTTGACAATATTATGTTGGACGTAAATGAGTTATTTGTAAGAATTCATTAGTTGTATGTATGGAAAATAGTTTTGAGTTGAAAAATGAGAGAGTTTATTGAGGAAGGGACTCACATCCATCCATAATTCTAGAAAAAACCCACAAACTATGAGAATTGCTCTACCATAGTTTGGTAGTTTTTTCTCTCATGTCTCTTAGGAAACTTTTCCAGAACCCTTTTACCCAAAATAATTGAGAAACCTAGGGTAAAAATGGGTCCTCATTTAGAATTCATCCACCCACCCTAATTTTTTGGTATAGTCAGTTCAAACCCATAGTATTAAGAATGCAAAATATGCTTCTTGGAAACAATACACTGAATTCTCCTAAGAGATTTTGCAAGAATGAATTAATTTGTTGCATGGTAAAATAATATTGAGTTGACAAAAACTAAGAGAGGTTATTTTGGAAGGACCCCACATACACCTATAGGTCTCAACAAAAAATTTCTAAGCCTCACGAACTTTGAGATTTTCTCAATCATAGTTCGACATGTTTTGCTCACAAGTCTCTTAAGAGACTTTAACAAAGCCCTATATCCAAGATGGATCAAGATACCTAGGTAAAAAATGGGTCCTCCCCTAAAATTCACCTACCCACCTCAATGTGTTGTCATATTTGGTTCGGTCCCATGATGCAAATAATGAAAAAATTAGCTCTCAATAACATTATGATAAGTGCAAATGAGCTATTTTACAAGAATTTGTTTGTTGTTTGCATATTCAAATTATTGTGAGCTTAAAAAAACTATGAGAGATTATTGTAGAGGGACCTTTAATTTTCTAATTGGTCCAACAAAGAATTTTCTCATTTTTCCTCTTGGTTTTTCGTTTATCATTACTCCCTCACATTTTGACAACTTTAATACACTTATCTTTAGTCATTTCATCAATTTATTTTCAAAGTCGTACTTTTTCAAGTGCTACCTAGGGTTTTCCTATTCAAGATTGTTAAAGCATATCTCTTGATGGTTGTTTATTTTTCACATTATCCTTATTTTTCTTTTTTATATGTTCATTATTCATTCACACAATTTAATAAAACTTCCAAACTCTCTTTTTATGGATATCCCATGACTTATGGGATCTCATATGGCTTAATAGCAATCCAATATGACTGTCATAGTAGAAAGCTCTTAAAACCCTTCTTTTAAATTAATTTCTACATTCATACCTTATGATTTGATTCCATCAAAACATATTGCTATATTAATAAATACAAGTTTGGTATTTCTATTCATCTTCTAAGGTGATCATTATGATCATATGATATTGATGTTTGTTATTGTAGTGCCTCTCCGCTTGGGTCCTTGGGTCAACTAGGTAAGAGTATATTGGTGTTGGTTTGTTGATTAATTTTAATGTTATTATTAATGTTGGCTAATTATTTATTATAGTTGTTAATTTAAATGTTGTTAATTAGTAGTTTGAGTTAACCGCGTTTATTATTGTTGAGGATAAAGCAATAAAGTATTAGATTTAATTATCAAAGTGAACTATAGAAAGTACCCCCGTTTGTGTCTGTTGTTTCGTCATTGTTTGTCAATGTCATCTATCAGTTCCTCATTTGTGTGGGTATTGTTTTATTTCAAGTTATTTATTTCCATGGTCTTAGCAATGATTGTTAAAGGTTTTGAATATGGTTATTTTGATATCGTTAAATAAATTGCTTCAGTTAAATGATATTTTTTTAAGAGGATAGTTAAATGATTAAATTGTATTTGTCATGAATGTCATTAATTTTTATTTTTATTTTTAAAATTGCTAGATAATATATGTAATGTTATTTATTTTAAGTGAACATTAATTGCCTTATTAGTATTACAAATTTTAAATTATTCATGGAGTACCATCTAATTTAAATATATGTAAATTAATAAATTGTCTTTATAAGATATTTAATTAAAACATTTGGAATTATTATTATTGGGATTAATTATAACATGGAGTATTTAATTTAATATTAAATTGTAAATTTAAATGTTGCATAGTTTAAATTGTTTATTGATTTATTTTGGATAATATTTATTGTCATAATGTTAATTATATTTTAGCATGTAAATTATAATGTGTAATTATTGAAGAAATAGTTAGAAATGGAAATTGGGGGAAAATACTTATTTGGAAATTGGAAAAAATGAAATTAACTGCAAGTGGTTATTTTCATGTGGAGTAAATTTAGAAATTGATGGCAACTTTCTAATTTTAACTTTTTCTGGACTCCAGGTAGCAACGGAAAACTCTATTATCCTTGTTCTTTTTTAAAAGAGAAAAATGTAAATTTGTGAAATCATATTATTTGTTTGTCAAAATTTTGTGCAAAGAATAATGACAGGTACATATATATGTGTGTGTTGATTCTGTTATGGAGATAATGATGTATTAAATCTATTTTTTGGTGATATGTTGTATGATAGGTATATAGATATATGTGTGTGTGTTGATTCTATTATGGATATAATGATTTATTAAATCTGATTTTTGGTGATATGTTGCAGTAGCACCAGCAAAGTAAAATTATTTATTTTAATTATAGATATATATATAATTAGATATATTTATGATTTGTAAAATCTGTTGTTAAATGTTAAATTTTCAGCAGTTCAACATTAATAAAATTATTTATTTTAATGATATATATATATATATATATGATTTGTGAAATTTGTTGTTAAATGATATTTTCCAGCAGTCCAACATTGATAAAATTATTTATTTTTAATGACAAATATATATGTGTGTGTGTGTGTGTGTGTGTGTGTGTGTGTGTGTGTGTGTGTGTGTGTGTAGTTGTGCAAAAGTGGGTTTTGTTTCTTAAATTAATAAACAAAAATTTATTTTTATAAAACTCAGATTTAGAGCATTATTTTATAAAACTCGTATTTAGGAATGAATATGAAAGTTTAGATTTAATGATTATGAGAAATTAGACTTAAAGATTATTCTGATTTGGTAAAAGAAATAAAATGAGATAATAAAATATTTGTGTAGGATGAGTTTCTGAAAATATACACAGACTATTTATATTTATTTTCATAGCTTAAATTTAAATACTTTATTTCCATTAAGTATTTGTGAGTTGGAATGAATTGTATAAATTGTAGTTATATGTATTAGCTGATTTTGAAATGATGAATTATTGTTCGATATGCAATATGTTTATTCATGTTAGGTTTTGTATTGATTGGAAAACATTAGTTACACGTTCAATAGTTAATTCAATTCATTGTGTGTTTAATTATTTTAAAAGGCATATCTAAGTTAGTATATAGGCAAGCAGTTGTTATACTTTGTTAGTGTTTTAGTACGAAATATATAATTTGTTAAAGTTTATCATTATTTTAATTGGAACGATGTATCATTTTGAATGTAATTTGTATATAAATGAGAATATTTTTTGATGATCCATTTATTTTAGGAAGAGTTGTATGTTGTTACATTTGGAATTTTGGTTTAATTGGTTTTTGTGATGACTTTGAGTTTTTAGGGAATCATGTGTCATTTATGTCCTTGAGTAGATTGTTTTTAATTGTCTTCCAGAGGCAAGGGGAGTAATTGTTTCTTTATGATTTTGATGTTGGCTTGTTGCCACAGTATTCTTGTCGGTTGAGTATATGTGGGTGTTACCTTGTTCCCTTGCAATTTTATGTTATGGATTTCATGCGAGTAGGTTCATGCCTCGCATTTGGTTGTACTTTTCATGTCTTGGTTTTATGAGTGTTAAGGTACACCCCTGCTCCTTGAGTGTGTGTTGTTGCTAGTAGGGAGTGTGGCTTCCCACGGGGGTCGGAACCCCAAGTAATCCTTTGGGTAACTCATGTGGAAGTTGACCTAATCAAGTGGTAACCTAATAAATAGTTAGGGGGTGGGTAGAAATCGCATTAATGAAAGATAATGGAAGCCTTTCTCATAGCTCAAGCGCTTGTATAGGCTTGGGATGAGACGAGAAGGCCTGGAATGGCAAATCAACTACCTTGTCCTCAAGAAAGGTAAGTTGATTCTGAATGTGCAAGAATGGGGGTCGGGGATCGGTTGAGATTGTCAAGGTAACCCAGGATGGGGGTCTGTAACCTATGAAGGTCTGCATTGGGTAACCCATGTCGAGCCATGTGATGACACACTACCCTTAACAACCAGTATGTTTGTATTTCTCCCATTTGTTGATCATTAACTCTAGAAGTAACTGTTCTTATGGTTCTTTGACTTGTTGTCTTTTGGATTGTGGAGTCGTGTCAGCTTTGTATATTTGTCTATTTTTCTGTTGTGGTCCTCTTGTCATCTCCTAGCACGGGGGGCGGACCTTTGGGTCCACATGGTCGGGTGGAACGTGCTACGTACCCATTGGGTTCCCCACCAACAATCGTGATGCTACGGAGATGTACCAATTGCAGTGGTTCCTGAGCTTTCCAGTGTTGGCGATAATTTTGGTGTTATGACCTATATTTCCTTTAGATGGATCTCACTATATACTCTATTCATTGTTGTTGTATCATTCTTGTATCATTGTACACTTCCCATTATTATAAGGGAAGCATCTTTTTAATGTATTACTGGATTTTTAATGTGTTATATCTATGGAAATATGCTCCACGAATGTAATAATGAACTTGGAAGTTGTAATGCAATAATATGATATTCATATATTTCGTTATCTATCTTATTTATGATTGGATGTATGTTATATTTATGTCGTTCTTATTCACACTTCTATTATTAATTTAATTTAGATTTGTTTAACGTTGTTGTTGGTTGGGTTCGTTTTGAGCAATGTACCATGTAACCCCATGGGACTAGGTTGATGTCATATGGATTATATTAATGTTGATTATTATTTAATTATGGTTAATATAATTGTTGTTTCAAAAATAAATTATTCCGTTTATTGTTAGTTGTTATGTTTTATGGGGTTTGCGTGGTGGGGTGTTACAGTTATAGTATGTTTTTTGTGCTTTGACTATGATGCCTAAGGGTTTGAAACTGACAACTTGGTGTGTTATCTTCTTGTGAACTTCATGAATTTGTAATATTTATATCCTTTGTAATAAGGTGACCTTATAGGTAAGATCCATCTATGGTTCCATAATGAAATGAAAATATTGATGGACTATCAACAATGAAGAACCATGGCAACCATGGCAACCATGATTAGAAATTAAAATACCCCTACAACATCAAACAAAAACTAGATAAAAATTTAATATCATGATGTATCAAACACTTTTTTCAATTAGAATAAAATAAAATTTCCTACAAAATAATTTGATCCAAATGTTGGATCTCATTTAAGACCATTCCCATTGAATTTTTTAAAGAAACTTGGTATAAGTCCTATTTAATCTAAGTGATAATTACTTAATTTTCCCTTTGACCTGGTAAACCTACCTAGTAATTATATTAAAACATAAAAATAAATGATGGTTTAAAACTTGATTTTTCCTAGGACTATTATGATAATAAAAATAGAAGTTTTATGCCTGATAAAGAAATAGTCATGAAAAAAATAGACTGTAATGAATAGAAAATAGATTGCAATTAATGGAAAATATATTTTCATGAAAACTTCTCTATGGTTCCTAAGAGATATTTGAATTAAAATATATCTATATCAAATCTAATCCTTTCCTTACAAAAATAAATCTCATCCCCACACTTAGTGGGGACTATCAAAGTCAACAAAGTGTATGGTTCTTGATTTTAAGATAATCATGAAGATCCATGGATAGAAAAATAGAGAATAGAATATCATTACCAACCTAGGACTACTATTAACAAAATTATATCACCACTAATCACTAAGGGTATAGTCAATCAAAGACACTTTCAAGATACAAGGGAAATTTAGCTTGGAAACTCAATCACAAACAATTTAAGAAAAGGGATTGTCATAAAGGAGAAATAACACTACCATGTAAATTACATAATTATACAAAAAAATCATCAAGAAACATGGCCATCAAAGAATATAATAAGATAAACATGTTATAAAATACTTCCTTGCCACTTTAGATCATGAATGGATAGTCATGACCAAGAGAAGTTCTTCACTGTTAATAAGGACCATCCATTAATCATTTTGTCTTCATGATCATATCAGAAGAGATCATACAATTTGGGGGTGATTTTTCATAGGTTGTAAGAGGTCAAATGAATCTATTTTTTATTAGTATAAAGGGTATGTTGGTATGGGTTAATATTGACTATCATAAAAGGATGAGAATAAATTATTGCATGAGAAGACACCTCTATTATCCTAAGCCTTGAGATGCATTGCAAGAAGTATGGTTAAATTTAAGTGGTTGTGGATACACAATCATGAGATCATGATTAAAATTTGGTGGGGTTTCTAATGACCACCCAATTTGACTATAGATAAGATATTAGTTACTGTAATGTCATAAAAATTGCACCCCTTGAAATTTCATATAGATTCTTACATCTGCTTTAGTGTCCACTCCCTCAACATTTGTGTAGGCTCATTTTATCCCCTGCATCAACCTTTTTCCCCTCTCAGGATGCTCAGCACCCCTTTTCAGCAGCTACCCTTGCATGTCAACTTTGCATCAAACCTTGTGTTTTTCTCATTCTCATTATTTTGTAGTTGATGTGTCTGGACACTAGTGCGTCGCACAGAATTCCACGCGCCACGCTAGCATCATGTGACATTTCAACATTCAAATGAACATTTTCGAGCATGTTTGCTACTTTTCATATGCTTTTATCGGTGGTAACAGCCTGGGATGCCTTGTAACGACTCGGGAAGCTTCTTTTCCTTCCTTAAATGATATATTTTCAATCAATTTGGTCTTCTAGCTTCTCTCTAGCTTTGGCTCTAACCTTCTACTCTCCAACTCTTGCTTGCACATCTCCATAAAACTTGTTACAACAACACTCTCAAGCTTTTGCAACTCTCTTGACTCTCACACCTATCCCTCCCTTTGGCTTCCTTAAGCCTTGCAGTTGATACCTTTCTTATCTTGTGCCCTTGAGAATATTGGGATTTCACACATCCCCTATCCATTGCATCCTTACTTCATGATATGGGTTCTCCTCTTCAAGAAGGGATTTCTTTTGTCACTCATATTTTGTGATACGGGTTCTCCTCAAGTGGGGATTGCTTTTATCACTCCTTTTCTCATTTATCTTTATCTATCTAGTTGTCCGTAGAGGTGGGAGCACCAAAATGGGGGTTTGACTAAGGCAAACCCGTATACAGCCCCAACACTTTCCCCAGATCTTATTCATGCAGGTATTGAAGACATTCATTTGTTGGAGGCTTCATTACTTGGGTGGTTGTAAGCACTTTCTTTCTTCTCCTTATCTTTATCATTTATACTCTGCTCCATTTCAGTTCTATTACGTTCTATCACTTTCTTGTATTCTAGAAGTTCTCAGTAATTAGAGTAGAAGTAGCCACTCTATCATTTTTTGTGATAAACTCACTCTTTGGTCCATACGAGATGCTAGTGCATCACATTGTCGTATATATCCCACGTTGTCGTCCTTTGGTCGAGAGATTGTCAGTTTGTCCAAAGAATCTTCATGACCTTCTATTTCTAATTCTAGAACTCTCACATTGTTCCTTGAGGTAGTTTAGGGTAGTTCACCCCTTGGGAATCTCTTGAGAATAAAGAGACTCATGAGTAGCAAATCCCCCTTCTCTACAGTTACAAGTCTAAATTAGATAAGGAAAGGGAAAATAATTAAAGTTTTATAATTTTAGTCTAACTTTTCTTGGTAAGGGATAGGTATAAATTTTATTCCATGATGCCCTTGTGTTCATGGAGGATTGCATGAGAGAAGATGAAATTTAAAAGAGGAAGTCACTAAATATGTCATGGATTTAAAAACTTTATTGATGTTATCATGAGAACTTCATGCCTCCATCTTGTTACCATACATGTACTATCAATAGATATTTATAAAGGGGTAGAAGAATTACTAAAATGGAATCACTATGAAAAATAGAGATCTTGTTGCTACAAGAGAGCTATCACACTATTGGGTTAGAAAATAGAGATCTTTGAGTAAAAAATTAAAATATTGATAGAGAAAGATATTATAGTATGACCATTCACGCTTGTCTATGGAGATTTTTATTTTTAGGAGGTGACTACTTGAATTATTCTATTCTAGATATTTGATGGGAAGAGGCTACAACATATGAAATATTAATGATGTGTATATTAGAACTTGTGCCAAAAGAGACTTTTCCATGAATATGTTTTAAAGAGGGGGCCAAATCAACCTTGGGAAATTTTCTATGTTTCTTTGCACATGGACATGAGATAGGACAGGATTAAACCAAACTCTAGAGACCAACTGAAAAACCCAAGAGGTTTAGGGATCCAACTCAAATTAAAAACTTGTCTTTGATTAAAGAATATAAAATTCTCTACTAACAACACCAACCATGACAAGGAAAAAGCTTGTTTGGCACCATTAACCTTCAATAGCATACTCAAATCAAAGTCTTAGACTAAGAATGATATAACATAGTCAAATCAAAGTCCTAGATTAAGAAGTACATATAGAATACTAAAATTAAATAGTCAATAAGTATATAGAATACCTACAAACTATTAGTTTCATTCCATAAAATTCAATATATTGAACCATGCAGATATTTTCTACTCATTATGGCATCGAGTATTGCCTCTTGATTAGACTTGTGAACTATCCACAAGCTCTTACTCAACATTCTACCCCATATTTGATCAATTAAATATTTTATACGACAACAAGGCTAGAAGAATGAAGAATTTGTCTACATGTGTGTCAAATTCCTTGAACAACCACACATCAAAATTCTTCATCAGGTACTTTTTAAGCAAGGTTTTTTTAGTGAGAAATATTCATCAATTGGTGAATATCTAATATCGATCAATTCAAAATTGGTGAATATATTGCAACCAACAAGGTGGAAAATTTTCCTAGATTTTATGAATTACCGTTCCAATATATTTCAATTCGTCACCAATGTATTTTATGAGGTATATGTAATTAATAAAAAATTCATAACAAACTACGCATTTCCAATGATCTAATTTTTTAAAAAAATCCTGGAATCTTGGAAACATGTATTATATCACCCACATATTTGCCAATACTATTAAAATAATATTGTGTATTAGGATGTGTTTCACCAACAACCTTTAATGTTCACTACATTTGAGGACCCATTTCTCCAATAAAATTTACAAATAATTACATATGAGGATCCATTTTTCCAATCATTAAAAATTAATTATGTTTGAGGACACGTTCTATTAATTATATTAACAAATAATTGTGTATTAGGACCCATTTCGCCAATACTATGATAACTCCATGTTAATCGTAGGCCCATAATCACCTTTAAAATTACAGTGTATGTTTTATTTGAGGTTTGGTTTGCCCAACATTTAAATGTATTATTGTATAATCACCCGAATTTCACCAAATTTTTACCATACCATTTAAAAATCCCACAAAATTTTCCAAATATGAATTGATATAAAAAAAATAAAAATATATATATATTTTTGGCACATTTTTTCAGTTATGAACTTTTGAGCTCTTGATTTCAATTTGAGATCATAAGCAAGTTACAAAATTACAACTACAGGCATTGCTACATTAGTAAATAGCGAGTCAGTGAAAACCTAAAAGTAAGTGATCAAGAGGGGGTTGATGCCTATTGGTAACTCTCTCTCACTCTTTTCTATATGTGAATAGATTAGATCTCTCTGTTCATTTACTACTCCGTGGTGTGGCTTATCCTCCTAAAGTAGGGATTTCTTTCACCACTCCCTTTTTTTCTATTTCAATTGCTCCCTCTATCTATCTAGATATTTTTAGAGGTGGGAACACCAAATCGAGGGTTTGATTGCGAAAAACCCCTATATATAGCCCCAACATTTTTCCTCATTCATCTTGTGTGTTGGTTGTTAAAGTAGAGCTTGGAGTGAAGATTCAAACATCTGGTTGCTTGTAAGTTGCCTCTTGTCTCTCCTTGTACGTTCTCTTAGTTTATGCCCTTTTCCTTCTCATTTTGTTTAGTAGACCTTGGATCTAGGTTAGATAGTGAAGCTCCGATCAACCTGTTTGGGTCTTTGAGCTCTCTATTTCTTAGGATGCTAGCACATCATTTAGACTCCAACACACCGTGTTGGCATCCTGAATCCACGTTGTATTCTTTTGGCCGAGATCTCCTCTTTCAGAGGAAAAAATTTAGAAGTTTTGATCTCTCAGGTTTTGAAGCAATCTTTTGTGGTGATTAGTCTAGATATACATTCTTTGCAATTTCTTCATTCAACTTATATTGAGGTGGTTAAGGGAATTTTTTTCCTTGGAATTCTCTTGAGAACGAAGAGACTCATGAGCAATGAATCCCCCTTATCTCACATTTTGGTGAACCCGATGTGAAACATCTCGGATCTATTTCTACAATGTTTTAATGTCTATGATAATACTTTCTCTAAGGAAGATTTCAATATGTTGGATGACGCTTTAGATGATTTCTTAGAAGTGTCTTCCCCTATCCGTAAAGCTTTCGAGAAAACTTCTTCTTTGCAAGTTGAAGAGTCAATAAACGTTGTGATGGTCTCTGTGGATTCTCCAAGCCCTCAGAATCTTGTCATTTACTTGAATCTGGCTAGCCCCTCTCCTAAGAAGGATCATTCTATCCATGGGATTTCATATCACGATGATTCACCCGATTTATATTCAAGGTTCGTAAAATCTACGGACTCCACTTCTTATAATGTTGTTGGGCACGCATATAATACAAGAAGAAAAAAATAGAATTTGGATCAACAACCTTCTATTCCTACATCTCAACCTACTCAAATTCGTACTTATTTACCACCTTCTCAATCGAGTCTTCCTCCAGCACCCAAACTTGCGACTAAATCACCTAGTGATTATGATCTTGTCAAGCAACTCTATGTTACTCTGGCTAAGATCTCACTGTGGGATTTTCTTCAGACCACCCCAATTTACCAAGGTATGCTTCAGGAAGCCTTGCAGAAGATTCTCTTTCCTGCCTCCACTAGGCCAATGGATTTTAATGCTTGAATGGCTCATATTTGTGTGGATTCATCGAATATCACATTCTATCCATATGAACTCTCACCTCTAGATGTGCAGAAGCAAGCAAATCCTTTGATGATTATAGTTAATTTTAATACTATTGGTATTAGACGTACCCTCATTGACACCAGTCTGGCTCTCAATATTTGTGGTATAGATCTATTACCCAAGATTAAGGTTGATTCTTCTTCTTTAGTTACTTCTTTGTATATTCGTGGGTTTGATAATATCGGCTGACAAGCTCTAGGCACGATAATATTGCCTTTGCAGTTAGGCCCTCCTTACCCACCTTGGTTTATGTGATGCATGGCCCCTTATATTATAATCTTCTTTTGGGAAGACCCTAGGCTCATGCTATGGGTGTTGTAACTTCCACTCTACATCATTCTCTAAATTTTTTTGCAAATAATCAAGTGGTCACAGTCAAAGCTGACCTTGAAGTTGTTCACCTTTGTGAACTAGAGATGTTGGTTGGACTTTGATAGTCTCCACTCTTAATAACTATATTCCATCTCTCACTTCTGATGTGATGGTGTGTTCCTCGGTGATACCCTCTATGGAGGTTTTCCTTGAAGTGAACATCGCTAAAGAAGAATCGCCTAAAGTAGAAAGTCCTAAGTCCTCCCCGTCTACTTCTTTTGAGTCTAATGTGTTTCTTGGTGATGATTGGGGATCCTTGGAGTTATCTAAATTTTTTATTGGGGAATATAAGGTGAATCCTACTCATCTAAAACTTCCAATAACCTTGAATTCATTCGATGAAAAAGCGGATAACACTCTTATTAAAGAGGAAAGTTGTGATCCTACTCGGGAGACCAGTCATTCCTCTACCAAGGAGGATAGTCCTACTCTTGCTAAGGAGGTTAATGTATGTGAATCAAGTAAAGAATAAAATTGTGCTCTTGTAGATTCATTCAATGTCCACTGGTGGAACAAGGCTCTCTATGTGGAACCGCTACCTTCTAAAGTTTTGCAAACCCATTATGGTTTCAGATACAAACTCACTTCTCAGTATGGCTATAGGTGAAAATTCCTTGGATGTATTGAGTAAGGAATATAGTTACCTATACTATTTAAACCTCATAAGTGCTATTTGGGTTTGGGATGCTCTATTGAACAATCCAAGCAAAATCCTTGGTGGAGTGTTAACATGAGTTTGGTTGAACCTCTTAGTTTGGTCCATCCTGAATTAATAGAGGATGGGGTGTGGACTGAAGGAGTTCCCTTAGATTTTTTCTCTTTGGATGAAGCACTTGATGAATTCTTAGGTTCCTACTCCTCTTTGCATCCTTTTCACCATAAGAGATGATTCCCATATTTCTTGAGTAAACAGGCATATTTTGGAGAATTTGTCTTGAGAGTTGATGAGGAAGACCCTCTAGCTAATGTTGATAATGGTGTTCCAATATTACATCTTGAAGACTGTAGTTCTCTCCTCAAAGGAGATACTAATGAATTCTCTATGGATCCTAAGTCTTCTAAAAAGATGATCAAGATTGGGAAGTGCCTTTCTACTAAAGAAGCTAAGGAGCACTCCAATCTTCTACATTATCATCTTGATATATTTTCTTGGGCATATGAGTACATGCCCGGTATTGATGAGTCTATAGTGGTTCACAATATTGTTCTATGTCTTGACACCAAGCTTGTTAAGCGAAAAATCTAAAAGATCAATCCTAGGGTTGTGTTGATGGTTAAGACTGAAATAAAGAAGCTATTGAAAGCAGGCTTTATTCATCCAATCGACCACTCCCCTTGGATCTCGAATATTTTTTTCGTTAGTAAACCCAATGGTCGTATTCGTATATGTATTGATTTTTGTGATCTTAACAAGGCTTCTCTTAGGGATGATTTTTCATTACCTAATATAAATATGATTATGGACTCGACTGCAGGTCATGCCTTATTATCTTTCATGGATGGCTTCTCGAGTTACAATCAGATCCATATTAACCTAGAAGATTAGTATAAGATAGCCTTCACTACCCCTTGGGGTACCTTCTATTATGTGGTCATTCCCTTTGGGTTAAAGAATGCAAGAGCGACTTACCAACGGGAAATGACCTTAATATTTCATGACTTCATTCAAAAGATTCTAGAAGACTATGTTGATGATATCTTGGGAAAATCTATAACCCGTCAAGATCACATGAAAAACCTTTGCCTTATTTTTTAAAGGCTTTAACTCTATTAGATGAGGCTCAATCCTCTTAAGTGTGTCTTTAGTGTAGATGTAGGAAATCTTTTGGGATTCATAGTTTCTCATCATGGAATTGAGGTCGACACGAATAAGATTGGTGTGATTGTTAGCATGCCTCCACCTAGGAACATTACTGAGTTGCAAATTTTGCAGGGGAAGATTCAAGAAATTCGCAGATTCATATATCAATTGGTTGATCGTACCCTTCCTTTCACTTGTTTGCTAAAACGGATATTCGCTACGTATGGGATGAAGGGTGCTAGAAATATTTTTGCTTTACCTTGTTGCATCACCATATGCTTTGGTAGCCTTGCTTTCTCAATGCGATGATTTTAGGAAAGAGAGGGTGGTCTACTACATTAGTCACATCCTATTTGATTATGAAACTCATTATTCACCCATGGAGAAGCAATTCCTTTCTCTCGTCTTTGCAATGTAGAAGCTTAGGCACGACCTTCTTCATGCAAAAACATATGTCATTGTGAAAAGTGATCTTCTAAAACATTTTTTCTCCTGTACCAACCTTGTTGGGAGGCTAGTGAATTGGTTAATGTTGCTTTCTAAGTGACATAAATTTTGTTACTCAAAAATTGATAAAGGGTCAAGCAGTTTATGATCAACTAGCGGACGCTCCTTCATCTCGCTCACTCCCTAGTTTGGACTTGATGAGAACATCTTTGTGATCAATCATGACCTTGAGTGGAAAATGTATTTCGATCAGTTGAGATTTCAGGCTAACTCTGGAGCAGGCATGGTTCTAATCTCACCTAAGGGTAAACCGGTCCCTCTCTCCTTTTGATTAGATTTCCCTTGCACCAAAAACATCGTTGAGTATGAATCCCTCGTTATTGGCTTGTGTTCCGTGATTGTGCTAAAAATAAAACATCTCTGCATACATGGTGACTTTGAGCTTATTGTGAATCGAATTATGGGAACCTATAAGGCTAAGCAAAGTAAGTTGTATCTGTATTGATACCTTGCTTTGTCCTTGATTAATCGGTTCTCCTCTTTCACAATAGACAATATCCCTAGGAGGGAAAATCAACATGCAAATTCCATGGTGAGTGTTGCCTCCTTGGTACCTTCGGATGAGGATACAAAAGATACCACGTCATGGTTCAGGTCCTTCAGTCTCCTATTATTTTTATCAACCTTAATCCAATGTTTTTGTGTGTTCTCACATAGACTCAGGAGAATGATTTTCTAACATCTACAATATTTGAAGACTAGAAAATTTCCCGATGATGCGACAAAAAATGACTGCACTCGTATACGAAATCTTTAAGTTTGTTACATTGCTTTGTCAGATGTTCTCTATCAAAAGTCTTACAAGGGTTACTTCTTCGATGTCTCACCAAAGTGGAAATACCCCTTTACATTAAGGAGGCCCATTCAGGTTCGGGGGTGGACAATTTGGTGGTAAATCCCTAGTGCAAAATTTGATCCACGTGTGGTACTTTTGGTAAATGATGGAGCAAGATTCCTTTGATTTTTTCAAAAAATTCCCACAATGTCAACAACATAGTCATCTTATCCATGCTCCTACACAAGAGTTACCAAATCATACCTCTCCCTGGCCATTTGCAAAATGGGGGTTGGATATTATCGAAAAATATCACCTCCTTCTTCTAAAGGAAGCACTTTTATCATTACTACTACAAATTAGTTTACGAAGTGGGTCAAAGTCATCCCACTTTGATCTACAAACATTGAAGCCATTTGTAGCTTTCTTCTCAACAACATCATTGCTCGTTGTGGGTTGCCTTCTACACTTGTTTCTGAAAATGGTATGCCATTCAAGAACAAGGAAGTAAAGCAATTTCTAGAGAAGTTTCACATTCAAAATAGATTTTCTACACCGTATTATCCTCAATCTAATGGCCAACTGGAGGCATCTAATAAGACTCTTGAGCTCATTCTTCACAAAATGGTAAATAAATATGGCAAGGATTGGCACGTTCAATTAACATATGCTTTATCCTATCGCACAAGTGTTTGTGCGGTGATGGGAATGACGCCCTACAACCTTGTGTATGGTGTCGAAGCTATCATGCCTTTAGAGTTGGAAATTTTATCTTTGCGATTTTCCTTTAAAGGGTTAATTGATGGTGAAACTTACTGAGCTAATCATTTGCATCAACTAGATATGCTCGATGAATGCAAATTATAAGTCCTCGATCATCTTAAAGCTTATCAATGATCGTTATCTAGACAATATAATCAAATTGTACTTCCTAGGACTTTCAAGGTATGAGAGTCGGAGAAATGCAAATGCACCCCCTGATCAAAGGGGAAAATTTAGTCCTAATTGGTTGGGCCCTTACATTGTCATCCCATGTATGGCTTGGGTGCCTATGGGTTATCGTCTATGGATGGGACACCTCTACAAGAACCTATTAATGCAATGCATCTTCGTCAATACTACACGTAGTGCCTAATGTGTCACATGTATAGTGTTCACTCTTTAAGGGTCATAGCATTGCATATGTTGACATTTATTCATTAACACATTTTGAAAAAAAAAATTGTTATGATGCGGCCATGTGTGTGTGAGAGAGAGACGTACATATGTGTGTTTTTCTATTTTGTGTATCCATACATTACATTATATATTTTAGGTAGTTAGATCATCATTGTACTTAATTAACATACATCCTTGTGTGTTCATTAAATCATTATAGCATCTAATTTGAACATACATCCATAAACATATAGAATCCATAGCATCAACATACATGAAAGTAAGGAACATACACATCAAGTAAACAAAAACATAACATTAGAATAAGTATCTCATGTATATATGTATAAATGTCAAATGTCATGTACATGTATTATGCCATTTTTGTCAAAAAATGAGTGGTTGTTGTATATATGTATCGGTTTCTATACAAAAAATATCTACAAATATATATCGTGACTACAAAAATGATATACAAAAAGAGGCTCTTTATGCCCTAGGCATGTGGCTCCCAGAGCCCTCTAGCTCTGGCTCTAGCTTTGGTTGTGGTTGTGAACAGGGCTGCATGGTAGAAACAGATTAGGAGAAATGTGAGTGTGACATGGACATAGTTGTGCACATCCCCCTGATCTCTCCCTAGAGGGAGGTTATTTGCATGTGAGCTTGGATGAGCTCCTACTATAGTTGTTGATCACCTGTTGGGATCACTGTCGCCGGTTATCCTGCAAGGTCACTGAGACGACTCTAAAGGGCATCACATGCCTACTCAGTGGCATCATCTCTCATCACATTCGTGTCTCACTCTGTGAGTGTTGTCCACAACTCCCCCAACAACTAGTCACGTTGCCCCTAGAGTGTGGTAGCATCAAAAATCCTCTACACAATCTCCACCTGTGCCTCCTCGTAGGAAATTCTCAGATGAGCTATTGGCTCAAAAAGGTGGATGTGACATCCCACTGAGACCAACCAGTATGCATCTAGGACTGCCCCTTGGATAGGCACGATAGGGGGCACCTCTGATATGCACTGGATGAAGAACCCAGTCCATCCCTAAGTATCCACTACAACCACAAAAAGAGAATTTATATCAATACCATGAAATGTATAGATACTAAAACCAAAGCATAACATACAAGAGATAAAAATTGAAAGTATTGAAGTGAAATAGCATAAACAACTATCATACCTGGGTCCTCTAGCTGCCAGAATAGGTCGGGGGGAGGAGGAGCACTCGGTCCTACACCACCACCATCAAGAGTTTCCCTGGATGATGTAAGCGCTACTGGCACCAATGAAACCGAAGTGGTTGGTGGAGGAGAGGACATCCTTTGGTGTCACCTTGGCCTCAGTGACACCACCCTAACCTCCTCAGCCTGCTCCTGCTGCTCTAGGTGGCCCTCCTCCTATTGCTACTCCTACTACTCATCTCCTCTGCCTCGGCACCTCCACCTATACCTAGGTGGTTGTGGTAGCACATCCCCCTATAAATCGAGATCCCCCATGGGGGCATCTTTTGGGATCACTGGAGCAAGACGGTGATTTTTCCACCACATCAGAAAATCTCTGGCTACACCGAAATTGTCCATCGTGCCCATCATTAATAGAATTTTTTCGTCGGCCTCATTTTCGGAAAGGTGGATGTTTTCTATCATGGGATGCAGACGGTCCCTCGGCCTTGTCGCACTCCGAACAACTCAGTGTATGTAGGGACGGTAGGGGGAATAGTCTAGATCTTCCCGTGTTGTCGCATGACCCAACTCCGGTAGTACGACATGATAACAAAATCAGTACGACCAAGAATGAAGCGGTCACGCTTTAGGTTCCAAAGGAACCTTCCATCATTAACCCACCAGAATAATTGGTGGGGTCTCCATCTGACACGGTATGTCATCAATGTGTCAAACTATAGTTGCCATAACTGTAGATCATCGTGTCTCCACTACTGAGTGAGCTCGTACCAGTGGACCATAAGCACAGTGTGATTTCACACCTTTGTAAAGCCTATCTGGCCTCGTGCAAGTGATGTGATAAAAATCCCACATCTACAAGAGTGTGCATGAGGTTAGGCTTTGGTACTCATAATGCACATACTGGCCAAGCTCTTGGTATAAGTTCGCAAGCATGTTGTGCCGCCACGCAAAAATTGTGTGTCGCTCCACCATCTCCCAAATGGTGTAGACGAGGCCCCCATGCAGGTGAGGGCCTCACCCATTAATGGTGATTTGTGTAGCCACTGTGACTACCATGACATGACACAGTAGAGGGGAAATAGTCTGGGCCTAATCAAACCATCGAGTGTATATGTGCATGGTCCCGTCCCCACCATCTATCCAATCGAAGCAGTATTAGACCCTATCTAATCGCTCCTGCATCGAGCATGCATCATCCATCTCCACCTATCATTCACGGATGGGAAGACCGAGGATATGGTAGATGTCCTCTAAAGTAACTGTCATCTCTCCAATGGGAAATTGGAAGCTCGATGTGGTGGTGTCCCACCTCTCCATCAGTGCCATCAATATTCGATCATGATAGAGTACCATTCTAGTGACTGACGTTCTACAGATGTGTGACCTCATCCTCGGATAGTCCTACAGAAAAGGGAAAAATTTGAAGTCAGTGCATGGCCAATTGGAAAAAAAATAAGTTGAAAAACATTAAAGGACATGTGCATGTCACGCAAGTGTCTCGGTTTGCCATTAATGGTGCAGGGATGACAGTGCATCCCCAAGATGACAGTGCTAGTCCTAGATTCCAACATGCGTGGAGGATGCATGTGCACATCCAGGATGTATGCGCTGCTCAAAGGTTGAAAAAGTGTTGAAAATCACTAAAACATGCAAAAACAAGAGTTTTGAGGCCTACCTGGTCCACCTCGAGACCCTCGGTGATATTTGCGCACAGTTGGTCTAGCCTCAGATCCTTGTACTCTCATCTGCTCAGCATTTTGATGAATTTTCTCTCACAAAATTCAACAAAATCCTCACAATGAACAGTGCAAATGACCCTTCTTGGGGACCATCTAGGTATATATAGGCCCCCCAAGGCCCATTTTTCCTTAGAGTTTGTGGCTCCCCAATTTCTCCTGATTTTACACCACCTAATTAGCGGCATACTCAAGAGGGGGTATATAGTCACCTCTTTAACATATTTTTCTTCTAAATCATCAAATTTTTTCTTGAGCATTCTTCTTGCCATTGTAGCTTCTTATTTTTGGGACTAACTTAAAATTGAGTTTTGCAAAGTAAAATTTTGCATGATTTTTCATGATAGGTCTTGCACTTCTTGTTGAGTTCAATCGTTAGGAGCATCTTTAGTACTAGTTGGCTCAACCTCTGTGACCTCCATGGTACCTTCTTTTTCCATGCAAATTCGTAAAGCTTCAAGTTTAGGTGAGATATTTTCTTTTTTACTTTAGTGCGGCCGATTTTTCTCAAAATCGAGCCCACTAAAGGGGCAAAATATAATGTCACAAAATTGCACCTAGGGGCAATTTCACTCTTTAGCACTTTTCCTAGCATTGATTACACCTAAACACATTAATGAGGAAAACCCCATGGGTCAAAATTTTACGATTCCAACGCCATGAGGTCCAATGGTGAGACAACAACAGTTTGTTGACCCATTTTCCAAAAGCCTACGTTTTGGACACCTACGCGATGCACGAACGTGTGCGTGGTGCACTAGCGTCCTGGCAATTTTTTGAGTTTGAAATGGGGAATCTCAAATCCTAGCTCTTAACATGTGTCTTTGCAGCTAGGTTCTCGCGTGTAACCACTCTTTCTGCCCTTGCATGAAACAAAACCCCTATTTTTCTCTCATTTTAGGGGCTCTCTCATTGATTCAAGACTCTCTCTTCAGCTCCACTCCACTTCTCAATCTCTTCTACTCTTGGCAACAACACTTCTATGAATGAAGCTTTGTCAGACTAAGGTCCCGCCAATAGCCAAATCTCTCTAGCAAGCATTCAACAATGCATTTGTGTGTTCAAGAGGGGGTTGAGGCCTATTGGTAACGCTCTCTCACTCTTTTCTATTGCGAATAGATTAGATCTCTTTGTTCATTTACTACTTGATGGTGCAGGTTCTCCTCCTAATGCAGGGATTTCTTTCACCACTCCCTTTTGTCTATTTCGATTACTCCCTCTATCTATTTGGCTATTCGTGGAGGTGGGAACATCGAAGCGAGGGTTTGACTACGAAAAACCCCTATATAGCCCCAACATTTTTCCTCATTCATCTTGTGTGCAGGTTGTTAAAGTGGAGCTTGGAGTGAAGATTCAAACGTTTGGTTACTTGTAAGTTGCCCCTTGGCTCTCCTTGTACTTTCTCTTAGTTTCTTCCCTTTGCCTTGTCATTTTGTTTACTAGACCTTGGATCTGGGTTAGATAGTGAAGCTTTGGTCAGCACGTTTGGGTCTTTGAGCTCTTTGTTTCTTAGGATGCTAACGTATCATTTGGACTCCAGCGCGTCGTGTTGGCATCCTGAATCTACATTGTAGTCTTTTGGTTGAGATCTCCTCTTTCAAAGGCAGAAATCTAGAAGCTTTTCTCTCTCGGGTTCTGAAGCAATCTTTTGTGGTGATTAGTTTGGATATACTTTCTTTGCAATTTCATTCAGCTTATATTGAGGTAGTTAAGGGTAGTTCACTCCCTGGGATTCTCTTGAGAACAACGATACTCGTGAGCAGCGAATCCCCCTTATCTCATAGTTTATAAATTGAATTTTGAGTACTATAAATTTTGTTCTTGTCATGTCTTCAAATTTTGAGTGTGGTTATCTTCAATTATTCATCCAATATCATTTTTTATCAATTTCAAAAAGAAAGAAAAAAGGTGGTCACTTTTGACCCATTTTTAGTCCCCCATTTTCATGCAATACTTATATGCATAAGTGCATCCAAAATATTAGTGAGAAGAGTAATCCACACTAGTAAAATCACACATGTGACAACTAAATATTGAATATACAACATAAAACTATTTTATTAGAATGAGGACGCAAAATGAATTTTGTATATGAGATAAAGGTGATAGCATTTAAAATATATATATCATCGTGCGATGTGCACTCACAATCCATGTGAGATAAAGAGATTTAGTATAAATATATTGTAAGTCTCTTCCAAACATTGAGAAGTATAACTTAACCACTTATTACCTCCCTAAGTAGATACCTACCAATGCAAGAGAGATGATGCCTATTGAAGTAGATACCTACTTAACTAAATAATCATATCTTAGGTGTATACTAATATAAGTAATAAACTAAATACATACAAAATAAAATACACCAACACAAGCCTCTAGGTGGGTCAAAATTCAACAATTATAGACGATGATCAAAGACAACAGTAAAGCATGCAATATGTCTAGGATGATGTGGGTTGAGTATACTCTAATAAAATAATTAGATTCCTTAATGATGTTGTGATATGTTCGTAACCGTATAATGTGTATTGGGCTATGAGTAGTTTTCTTGTGGCTACCTTAATTTTTAATTAAATCAAATTATCACGTATATTGTTATTTAATTATTTAGATCACCTTAGGGCCTATACATTATCATCATGTGGAGTATTGTGTTCTTATTGAAGAATATTGGAGGTGCCTCCCTCAAAGTGGATTGGGAGGTTGCTCCCTCAAAGTGGTGTAATATTATCAAATATTTGCAGCATATTTCATATCATATTCTTCTTTCGTGCAAGTTATTTCATAACAAGTTGTATTAGAGCATGATTTTGGCACCGTGAAGGCAAGTTATTTTCAATTTTGACGGTCTTTTTGTGAAGTGCATATCTCTCATATTTTTGTGATTTTTTCTTGATTTTTTGGAGGAGTTTTCAAGAATATATTAAGATGTCTACAATAAAAATTTAAGAGAAATTGGAGCCAAATTAAGTGATTTATTGCATAAATAGTGTTTCTATTGGGAAGAAGATATCTCTATGATTTGGAGTTTTTTTAATATATTTAACAGGTTTTTCAATAATATATAGATATATTCATAGTAAAAGTTTCAAATAAATTGAAGCCAAATTTTGCAATTTATTACAAAATTAGGGTTTTTATCATTTTTTTTCTAAATAACATATGTCTCATATCTAGGTGAATTGTTTCTTAATTTTTAAATGGTTTTTCATAAATTTATTGGAACATGTACATTTTAAATTTTGTAGGAATTGGAGCAAAAATAAGATATTTATTGCAGAATTATGGTTTCCAACAAATTTGCTCTCAAGGCTAAAAATAAGCTAATTTTTTGGATTTTTTTTGGTAATTTTGATCTAGGATTTGGTAAGTTACAGTAAAAGTTTTAAATTATTTCAACTTTATTTTTGTGATTTATTGTAATATTATTTTTCTAGAACTTCTTCACAACAAAAAGTAGCTAGAAATAAGAAAAAGAGCAAGAATGGGAACAAAAAGTTCATAAAAAGAGAAAGAAGAAAGGAGATGAAAAAGAAGAAGAAAAGGTTAGCATTCAGGACAATGTCTTTGTAAAGATGGGGAATGTTGTGCCACTAAACCTATAGTGTGTTTTGGGTTATGAGTAGTTATATTGTGGCTACCTTAACTTTTAATTAAATTATATTATCACTATTATATTGTTATTTGGGTCGGCTTATGGCCTATATGTTGTTATCTAAATCAGCTTGGATGACATCCTTGACATAAGTATGGTATATATAGGAGGCAGAGGTTAGTTATTATCATCATGTGGACTATTTTATTCTTATTAAAGAATATTGAAGGTATCCCCCTTGAAGTGGATTAGGAGGTTTCCCCTTCAAAGGCATATTAATATCAAGTATTTGTAGCACATTTCATATCAAATTCCTCTAAGTGGATCAAAATTCAATAACTATGAATGATGATCAAATACAACAGGAAAGCAAGCAATATGTCTAGGATGATGTGTGTTGATGTATTCTCTAATAAAATAATTAGAGTCCTTAATGATGTTGCTATGGTGATGTGCTAGTAGATTAGGGTATGAGACATGATTTCAAATGGCATAATGAATGAGTTTAAATACACCATGGAAAAGAAATCAACACCAATATGCACAACATCAGCTCACACTTGCTAGTAGAAAGTAGTGAGGAATGTTTAAATTTAAATTTCAAATTTTGAGATTTAGATCTGCACAGCTAAACTAACTTAGGTCGATTATACGTTTATAGATCTAATCTAAGGTGGGAAACAAGATTCTAAGAATTAGAACAAACTCAAATACTATCATGAATCAAATTTCATACAAGAATATACTACTTATAAACTTATTATTACATCAAAGATACTCTAATTAAAATGAACCCTATATGGCAAGCGAAGAAAGCATGTACCCTTTCCCACTAAAATAGCATAACAAACAAGACACATTTCCTTGCAGTGTTGTTTCATTTCAGATCCTTTTTCACAACAAAGTGACTTTAGTAAGGTGCCTTCAAACCTCTTTTATATACAACATAAAATTTATTCACTACACCTTTAAATTTATAGCTTACTTTTGTTTAAGAAAACATATATAGATTTGAAGAGCTTGAAAATGGCCTGTGGAAAAGAAACAAGAGTGTTATTGTGCATCATATCCCTAGAATTATGTCTATTTTTTCTTCATTCCTCATCTTCTACCATGGAAACAGGTGAAATAATTCATGCAAACACTTTTGTCTGTAAATTCTACTTTGAGTTTGTTGGAAAAACAATATCAGAATGTCAAGGCATTCATAGTTTTTTTTTTGAAAAGGTTGATTTCTTTTAATCAAAATGATTAGTGAATGCATGGATGGTAAATTTTCTTGGGAGAAGTAGATAATGAAGAAACTCAGCAGCTGAAGATAGATGTAGATCTTGATGATTATGGGTGTTGTGATTTTTGTGGTCATCCATGTTGTCCCTAGGGTTTGAGAAACTACATCTGCTATCATAAATGAATGTGGGGAAAGAGGCATGCCATTGTAACCTAATAAATAAGTTTGTGTTTTATCAATTATTTCATAGTTAACGATAATAGCTTTCCACAATCTATAATGGCAATTGTTTGAAGGTTTTTGGATTTGATTGTGTGAATATTTTTGCATCAACATTTCGGATCACACTCTGTGATCCATCATCGAGCGCTTAAGCATAAGAATGATAAGTTGTAGACCAAGAATGCCTAAAAAGATAAAAGACGGGAAGGAGGGAGAAGGGGTTGCATTTCAAACAAGGAAAAGACAACATCCAAGAACCATCTTGACTTGACTAGAGAGAGTAAAAAGCAAAAATATTCACAGAGTGTGATTGGAAATGTTGGTGCAAAAATATTCACACATTCTAATCCAGAAACCTTCAAACAATTATTTCATAATTGTTTCCTTTATTTTTATGTAATCGGTTATTTTCTATTAGATAAATGTTTTTAATATGATATGTTGTTTTTTATTAGATAAACACTTTTATAATGATCTGTTGTTTTTTATTAGATAAACATTTTTAATATGATCTGTTGTTTTTTCATAGATAAACATTTTTAATATCTTTCAGTTTTTATTAAATAAACGCTTTTAATGGAAACAATGAATTATAATCTATTACTGATACATTCTCAGAAATTTTGATTTACAACTTTTCCTATCTTTGAAAGTAAATTCTTATGCAAGAATACCCTCATAAATTATGGTATGTCCTGCCATGTTTATGATGCCTCTGTGTTCAAGGGCCCTGCACAATGATTTTTTTATAGGGGGAGACAGAAGTAAAATTAAGGGTGATATTTCATTAAGAAAAAGTTGGCTAGAGTTCAGATTTGTGTTAAAATTGAGGAAAAAATGTTAATTTATCTGTCAGGTAGAAGTTTGACCTGGTGCAATTTGATATTTTTTTAAGTTGATGATTTTACATATTTTGTGATTCGAACTTGGCACATATCATACTTATAACAGAACAGACAATACCTTAGGATTAATAGCAAGCCTTTGGGCCTATTGTTATGTCTTCCTCTACGTTTTACACCAAGGCTTTCGGCCTGTTGTTATGTCTTGCCTGAGGAATACGTCAGCGTTTGCAGTAGGCATTTCTGTGTCAGTATATAGGTCATAATTGTTTTTAATTAAAACTAAATAAAATCATTTGTATTGGAATATAAAATTATTAAAAAATAGTTTTTTAAACTATTAAAATTTCATAAAAGGTAATATATAAGTCACTAATTTATTAAAAAATTATTTTGGAGTTGGGTTTGATCATATTTTATAATTTATGGTTATTTTTTATTGTGAACAATCATGATAACTTATATTTGTCATGGGAAAATTGCACACTTTAACACTTTTGTTTTTTCATTTTGGATTCACTTTGATTCAATTGTTCTTTATGCAATAATGTGTGCATAATTGAAGCAATTTTTGCTCAAAGTTGGCATATAACTTGAGTCTTCCCTAATGCCATTTACACTCATTCTTAGGGACCAATCTTGATCTTCAATTTATCCATTCCCACTCAAGTTCAAATCCGTAATTTGTTGGATGATCCAAATTAGTTGTGTAATTTGTTAGAAATGAACCTAGAACTTTCATAATTCAAATTTAAATTTGGTTCCATGTTCCCACTTTCCCATTAGTTGTTATGTATTGACTTGAAGCATGAAACATTTCATTTGCCACCTTTGAATTTGTATTTAAGGGTCCTAATTGTAATTCATCTTAGGCATGTCAAAGAATCATCTAGAGATTTTATGGTAACTTGCATCAACATTGTCTTATTTACTTACATCAACATCTAGGCATTTAGCATGATTATATTTTATTGTCAATCTTTAAGACTCTATTCATACATACATCATGGATTATTTGCACACTTTTTTGAATCCCGTCCTTTTATCCTTGATGACATTGCCTTTTTTTATGACATAGATGATCCTACATACTACATGCATAAGATTGTATAGTGTTTGGGAAATATTTCATGTTTTATGAACCTCATGCATGCCCTACCATCTATTATAGAGGATTCAATTCCATTTATCTCCATTACTCACTATGCTTCTATATCTTATGAGATAAATGATGGTGATACTTTAGACCTAATATCTAAAGAATAATCTAGAGATATTCCTTCTTATGGTTTTTTTTTTTAAATTTTGTATTGCTAATCATTTGTGAATGTTCTACTCATATGATCATCAATATGAAACTAGTACAATGACATGAATTTTCCACCAGTTAGAAGAGAAATTATATCTATGTTAGGGACATTTCATTTAGAGTGTCTAAGGAACTTACAGCCTTGGCCATGGGCTTGAGAATAGAGTGGCTCAAGATCCCTAAAACCATCAAGAGCTAAAACCACCAATTCATGAAAAAAAATCTTTAAAATGGGAAGAGACTCTCTCAATACTAGAATGGATTCAACTAGGTGGACTTACTAGGGCTATGGAAAGATGTCATTGAATTCCTCATGAGATATTCCACTCTCCAAGGTAGGTACAAATATTTTTACTTCTATCTATTTCCTAAGTTAAATCATCTCAAGCATAACAAAAAGATGATCTTTCTTTTTTATTATACAATTCCCTTGAACAATCTATGCTCAATGTAATTTTGGGGAAATAGTTCCCTCGCTCCATCAAAACTCATCTTTCACTTGTATAAATTAAAGATGGCTAAAACCTCGGTCCCTACTTTTATCCCTAGAATTATAGACCTTGCCCTAATCCCCTCAAAATTTGTCGTTCAATCTCCCTCCCCTATTTTGAAAAGGTGTCTAACTTAACCTAAACCCCCTCAACACCCCAAGGTTCTTTTGCAAGAAAAACCTTTGTGGTTAAGATTCTAGTGCCCCTCGCCAACCCCATAAGGTTGTTTCCATGGATCCCCTACCCACACTCCCCTTGAAAAATGTGATAAGTGAAAATCCATTTTGTTGATGACTTTCCTTAATCTTATCATATGCCCCCCAAACCCCTCGAGCAAACCTAATGTTACAAAGAACTAAAGATATACGCCCAAGAAGGACCAAATAGCTACCCAAGAAAAAATTATAAAAAGTGACCCTACCCACCCACCTAGTGTCTTATTTGGGACTTTTAGAAATTTTGAAAAACTATATGAAAGTCTTGATCTCTACAACGATGTTATGAAGTGTTTCTTGCACAACTACATATCGCTAACCTAAAGCTACAAGAAATTTAAAAATTTGTGTTTGATCAAGATAAAGACCTAAACAAGTGGACAATGAAATATGGGCTAAGGTGTGCATCCTCCTTCAACAATTGAGAAAACCTTAAGTCATTTTTTTCTAAAATATAGGAAAACTAGGAGGGCGTGAAGAAGAGCCTATCCAAGCTCCTTTTTGTGAGTAAAGAGACCATCAATAATGTTTCCACCATTATTTATGTCCTTTAGGGAGAACTTCATAGAAAAAAGGATAAACTTCTCAAGAGGATGCCACAAAATGAACCAAAGCCAAAACTATGGCCAAAGATGGAGGCTCGACACTCAAAATATTGATCCCATGGATGAAAATTTCAAAGACAATGTTACTTTCCTCTCTAAGGAGTGGTAGGTGGATAGAGGCCTACAAAATTTGGTTGATAATGACTAGTTTTTATTTCCTAGTTTCATTTCTCTATTAAGTATTTGTTAACCTTGTCTTGGTTAGTTAGTTTCAATACTTTCATGATATTTATAACTTTGTATCTCATGAGAGAGTTTTCATCTACCTTTTGGCTATTTATTTGTAATATGGTTTGGGCTATTTTTTAATCCCATTTTTTATCAATATCCAAAATATGAAACCAATAAAGTCTCTTGTAAAGACAACCATGAGACTACTACAAGCTCATTTCAATCAACTAGAGTATAAATCACCTATGGAAGACCAAGAGTCAACTTACAAATCCACTTATTTATAAACCACATATTGAAGTCCAAGAATCACAACTCAAAATTCCTTATTAGATTCTCCTTTGTGATTTTAGGTTGAGTCTCCACAATGAGAACTCAAATTTTAGCCAATTAAGCTCAACTCCTTGGATTGTGGAATTTTTTTACTTAGTAAGTAATTATTTTATACATCTCAAGATAGTTTTCCTATGATTGACAAATTTATTTTCAATATATTTTGACAAAATTAAAATTCATTATAGATGAGAATGTCTAGTTTTCAAATAAAATGTTTAAGCTATTTTTCTAATTATTTTATTAATTTTAAACACTATATTTCATAAACTTAGAAGAAAATATATAACCTTTTAAAAAATTATATGTGATCAATCTAGATAGTATTCTATACATATGGAAAAAATCATGTTACATTTATTTTAGATCAAATTTGGGTCGTACATGATGGGTTTTAAATTTACACCTTAATCCTTGTAAAAAATTAATAAAAAATGTGTTTACTAAAAAGTCACCAAAAAATCTTGACAAGGCTATTTAATGCCCTTGCTTTGTAACATTTCCTTGTTTTAATAAAAAAATTACCCCTCCTTGATGTTAAAAAGTCACCAAAAAATATTCAAAAATAATTTCAACATCATATGCATTTATTTACAAAAATATTTTGAAATTTACTTTCATTCACTATTTTTTGTAGATCTTGCATGTGCATGTTTTGGCCTCCAACATATTGTTTTAAAAAGATCACTTTGGTACATCCTTTACTTACCTAACTAACTTTAATCATCTAGACCTTAAAAATAAATTTGCATATTTGAAAACTAAAAACCAAATGTTGCATTCCATATTTTACACTATGTTGATATTCAATTTAGAAGTGCTTAAATTCTCTACCCCAATTATAACAAATTCTTATTTTCAAGATAAAAGTTTTCACTTTTTGTCAATAAAAAGATTCATTATCTTGCAGTTACCTAAGAATCAATACAACCTCCAAAACAAAACCTATATGACCCTTAATTTATTTTTTGTGCTCAAGATGACATGTCTTCATGTGACCCCTCCAAATATATTAAATGTTTTTTTCTAATATTACATGCATCAAATTCCAAGAAAAATATTGGTATATCCTAATTGTGGAATCCCACGACTATACAAAATATTAAATATTTTATGCAAGATGTACAACACCTTCCCAAACAATTCTAACTAATCACTAAAAAAAATCATTCAAATTTCAGGAACAAATCATGGGTCAATGAATTTGACTCGTAAAACAACATAGCTGGATCCTGATAGCTATGTTACAAATCATGTTCTATCTAAATGAAGTGTTTGATGAAGCAGGGTAATGTGAAAATAACCATAAGAATGGGAGTGCAACAGACCTACAACTCGATGCACATAAATAATAATCAGTAGTGACATAACAGCACTTTCATAACTATTGATAATCAATCCCAATTATAAAAAGTTGAGGGAGCCACCCTACCATATAGGATAGTAGAGAATAAGGCCCATAGAGGTAGGGGCCATGGAAGGGTCCCTAATTTCATAACAATTGATATTAAACCCAAAAACAATATAGTAACAAATAAGTGCCATGCAACCTTTTCTCATGCTAACTTTTTGTCAAACTCGTGCAACGCCCATTGGTTTGGAAAACCTTAGTTTAAATAAAAGGACTACATCCTAGTGGGTTTTGATCCATATAGAGATCGGTTCTCAAAGGCCATATCTAGTAGTTGTTGAGTGGCTAAAATGTTAAATCATAACTATTTCATTTGTCCAAAAGAATGACCCAATGGCCTGGCAATTGTATTATCATGGACAAAATTTTAGTGAAATACCTTGATCTACCAATAAGGAGTAGAATTGTCAGAATTGTTGTCTAGTTTTTGTTAAAAGAGGCCAGCAAAGACCAAAATGTGTTTGGCATTTTTTTTAACCAAAAATGGATTGAAAAGAAGAGGACAATTGGTTCCAAGGTTATTAAAATGGGAGACTTTAATTTGTTCTATGTCCATCAATGATAGTAGAAGAGAATGGAATGAGAAATATTTAAAAAATGTTCAAGTGTAAATGTATTGATACTTTTTGCACTTCCACTTCAAAATTAAGATCATAAATTTTGTGGGTCTTTGTTTTTCAATGTTTGATTTTGGGGAAATTTCATCTGTAACCTTCAAGATGAAGGTATTGTGATCCAAATTTTTTAAAAGAATTTAAAGTATATTATAAGTCATTTGAATATAAAATTTGATGCTATTTTATTTATAGTTTTTATTTTAAATTTTGTGGGTCTTTGTTTCTCAATGTTTTGATTTTGGGGAAATTCCATCTGTAACCTTCAAGACGAAGATATTGTGATCCAAATTTTTTAAAAGAATTTAAGGTATATTATAAGTCATTTGAATATAAAATTTGATGTTATTTTATTTATAGTTTTTATTTTAAATTTTGTGGGTCTTTGTTTCTCAATGTTTGATTTTGGGGAAATTTCATCTGTAACCTTCAAGATGAAGATATTGTGATCCAAATTTTTTTTAAGAATTTAAGGTATATTATAAGTCATTTGAATATAAAATTTGATGCTATTTTGTTTATAGTTTTTATTTTGTTTGAATTAGAAATCGATATTTTATTTTATTACCTGAAAGCGTGAAGGCTATCTTTATGTTTAAATAGGAATGGGATAAAGATTAATTTATTCACCTTCATAACTTTTTTTATTTGAAGAACTTTTTCTATTTACTTTGTTTTATTTTTATTTCAGAATTAATATTTGTAGTTTACTGAAAGAACTATTTTTAGAAATAGGTTTTATTATTGCATCAATTATACATAAATATGTAATATTTATTATATTTTTATAAAAAAACAAAACAAAATAAAACATAGAATAGTAAAAATAAAATAAAATAATTTAAATTGTTATGTAATATGAAGTGTTTTTCCTATTCTTTAATAAAATATTTTTAAATCTAAAGTAAAATAATATAATACATTGAAAACTAAAAAAAATAAAATTAATACATTTTATATTTTTGAAAAGAGTGTATAACATCAAAAAAGTTTTACAAAATATTTTATATTTAAAATTTAAGAAGAAGAATGTTAAGTAAAGAAAAAATTGAAATTCTTATTTTTTTAACATTTAATATTTATTTTTAGAGAATTAGCTGTATTTTGAAAAGAAATAATGAAATCATATATATTACTTTTGAAATTAATGTTAATAAAGATGTAAGCATTTTTCCTCAAGTCAATAGAGGCCTAACTTTGAATCTATTAAACAATAAAAATTAATTTATGATAGTGGATCATAAATTTTTAATTTGTGTTTTTTTAGTATTTAAATATAAATTGAGAGGGAGGAATTTGTTTAAACATGAATTTTGATTTATAGGAGGTTTTTAATTTTTTTGAATTTCTTTACATCATTTTTTATTTTTTATAGTAAAGCATTTTACTTTGATTGAAAAATAGTTGACGTAATTTGAATATATTAAGATAGCATGAAGCTATTTGACAAATAATTCAATTGGATAAGTATTTTTTTGTAAGCTTGGATAATAGATGGGTGGTTAAAGTTAGATTTTTCATGGATGTCAATGAGTTAGAGGTGATGTCCTTTTAGATTTGACTTGGACACACATTTTGAAAGGTTTGATGCAAGACTTGGTACATAATGGCTATAGTAGGCATGAGGTTTTTTATGGTTCATGAAGTTGATTATAAGTTTTTTGGATTCAATTGTGTATATTTTTTACATCAATGTTTTGAATCACACTCGATGTACATCATCAAAATCAGGAGAAAATTGTAATTTGAATTGTAGACATAATACTTAAAAAAGAGGAAGGTACAACAAAGTAATTAGGGTTGCTTCTCGGACTCGAGCTCGTGGAGCTAGCCTTGACCCCTCTGTTTTTGGGGTTGCTTGATTTCTCTTCCTACAGTTGTCTGCCTGTTGTCTCTGGTTTTCCTATAGTTCAATTATGTTTTGAACTTTGTTGTCCTTTTGCCCCTTGGGTCCTTTGTGAAGGGTAAGTACCCTGAAAATGCTGCTTAAATTTTCAAAAACAAAGTAATTAGGGGAATGAAAAAAAAATGATCAACATGAAGAACAAAATCACTAGTAAATAAAATAAAGCAATAAATATTAATTAATAGTAAACTACTCAAACTGCTATTATTATAAAGTTGGACCTAATATATAAACAACAAGAGAAACAATGATAATTTAAACAAGAAAAAATAAAAGAAGTCTATACGGGATTGTACAAAAAGAAGGGAAAGGCTTTAAATGAAAGTCAAGAAGGGCATAGGCGTAAATCTTTCAAATAGTGGTTAGATGGAAAGGGTTTGATTTGGTGTCAATACAAGATTTAATTTTTTAAACATAAGGGTCAAATCCTACCATGAAAATAACTTGGGTCATTTCCATACCTAGGGATTTAACCCACAAATGAAAACTAATAGTTTGAGACTTATAAATTATTGATGGTTTTTTTTTGGTTCAAAACATGCCACATCATTCAAAATCATGTACTAAAATAAGTACTTAAAACACCCACATAAAACAACGCAAAATATAATATAAAAATATAAAATATAGACTTATAACCTTTATAAATAAAAACATTCTTCAAACTAATGTCCGTCTTACCATACCTAACTAAAAACAAACCCCAAAAACTAAAAATAACTTCATTGACTAAACTTTTTTTATTTTTAAAAGATTTAACTTTAACCCATATGTTTTAAGCCACTTCATAATAACCTTAAAAGTCATTCCACAAATAACTTCCTAACACAAAGACAAAGTATAATATTAAAATAATAATTAGTCAATGCCCTAATAGAAGTCTTGAGAAACTGTATCTATTACCTAACATCAAAAAGATACAGGTGCTCACATAAGAACAGGTAGGCGTGCCCTTGTCACAAGTCATGTGAAATTGAACTACTTCCCCAAACAAGACATTTGAACATAATTGCATTTCATTCTAACACTTGGCTTTACCCACACTTCAAACGGTGGTGATTTCAGTCCACATCAATCCTCCTCAAGAGTTCAACATTCTTTAACCCCAAAGTCAATGGGATAAGTACAGAAAAATATACCAGCATAAAAAGTCCACAATAAGTATACTACCATGAAAGTCCAAATACATTTTGGATTGTAGCTGATGATATATGCCCTTTTCATTTGGAAATGCATAGAAAGGCTTCTGGTGTTGGGGATATTATATTCTTACCCCAATAATGATCTTTAAAGATGGGGATGTCAAAATCTCCAAAGGCACTTGAGTCTTCCGATTATGGATTCCAACCATATGATGTAAAAGACTATCCTCACCAAATCCACTATAAGGTTAAAGAAAGTTCATGCAGAAATACCCTATGAATTGATGATGTGTTTATTGTCAAAATCATTACAACAATGTCAACATTGTGATATACCCACATGAATTTTTAGCATGCAAAATCTTTGTCCAGATTCAAAAAGGTGAAGGAACTCTCGTGGAATGAGACAAGGACGAGGAAACTTTCCAGGAAAGAAATGGATTTGAAGAATTCTCAAACTTTTGGAATCCCTTTTCATATAAGAAATTATTTTATAAGAAATCAGGGCATTTAAAATTCAATGTGGTGTAGCCAGGAATGTGCTGGTCAAAGTCCAGATGTATAGAACATTTGAAAGAGTGATTAACAGCAGACTACAGTATTTTTAAAGGAAATTACATGCAGCTTACATAACATGGAATTTATATGCTTGGGGTTCCATGCTTGTCAATGGTGGCAGGAATTTCTCAATTATCTATACAATCTAATGGTAGATAAATATCTGGGCAGTTGGAGCGGAGGGCCTAGCTTGATTGGCTAAAGTATCCTGCCAAGAAGTCACGAGGTCTAGTTTCCCCTCTGTCCCCAGAGGGTGTCATGCCAACGTCACCAATCACGTGAAAAAAGTTTACCAACATTTTGCTTGGTGTATCAAATGCAATAAAAATCAAGCATTTTGCATAAGATGGCACCATAAATCATATAATCTTGTTTTTGCAATCAATTTGTGACTTGGTTTTTATAAGCAGTGGTTTTCAATATTTATGATCATCTATCTTTCATGAATAGTGGTTCTTAATATATCTTTTATGAGTAAGATAATCTTTTTTTTGCAATCAATTTGTGATTTGGTTTTTATAAATAGTGGTTTTCAATATTTATGATCATCCATCTTTCATGAGTAGTGATTATTAATATATCTTTTATGAGTAAGTTGTTATTAATATTTTTCACCCTTCTTTTATGAGTAGTGCTTCCAATATTCATCACTCTTTTATGGGTAGTGTTTGTCACTACTCATTACAAAACTTTTACATAATAATGATTTTCAATATCTATTACCCATATTTCAAGAGTGCTGCAACTATCATCTTTCATGAGTAGTATTTATGAAAGATAAGTTACAAAGATTGGCTTAATATGAAAGATAGAGTATCCATGGAAGACGGGTCATAAATATTAATTCAATATTAGAAACACCGTATTCATGAAAGAATGGTCATTAATTAAACATAAATTGATTCTTAAGAAATAATACTGCAACCTGACACAATAAATACATAGATTATATATAATCGCATGCACAATTGAAAAAGCATACAAATAACTTACGAATAATAACATTTTCTCATCTCTAAAATTTTTGAATAATACCTACACAAAAGTGAAGTTAGCAGTCCTGTTATTTCTCGTCTTTGATGCGTCTCTAATATCTATACATCACATTTTCTCATCTCTAGAATTTTTGAATAATACCTACACAAAAGCGAAATTAGCAGTCTTATTATTTCTTGTCCTCGATGCATCTCTAATATCTATAATCACCAAAATTTTGCACTTATTTATTATGCTTTCAATCAAAAAATAACCTACCCTTACACCAAATCATTTGAAACTTGGCCAAAAATACATAAAATAATATAGTTCTCATAAAATCTACGTAACTTGGTTAACTAAAGGGTTGTGTAAAAGCAATGCAGGGTATAGAACCATCCCCCCAATGACCATATGTTCCCCTTTAGTGAGTTCTAAACTTTTTGTCACACCAAATGACCTTGGCCCCAAAATTCAAAATGGGGAAAAAAGACTTTTTACCTTTTGCTAAATTAAAAAGTGGTCAGACAGATGAAAAAGGTCATTTCATGTGAATTAAAGAGGCTATTCATGGTAACATTTATACATCGATAAGGCTTGTTTGTCAAAAATCAATTGCAGGTGGCATTTATTGCTGTCTATCTTATGAATAGAGCCGCAAAGACAAATACCAGCCATTATTTCATTCATACACACATTGATGACCTTCACTGATTTTACTTTTACTGCTGTGGCAGCGCCACTGCCAACTTGCTGCCCTGTATTAAAAGTATGTCTTTAATACCGACACCTTCCTGGACCTCAATCAACTTGATCATTTGATCCTCACCTCTTCATAACCAACTTACAGATGTTGAAAATTACATTTGTTTCCTACACCCAAAGATTGTGCACTGTGATTTGCTAACCCAAATTACAGTGGTGTCATAATCTATATCTTGCCTGGCCACCTACTACTGGTGCATATTTCAACTGCCGGGGAATTTTCATGCAGCCAAACTTTTAACTTAAACTACGCTAACATCCAAGACTTGAGTCACCATCTCTAAATCAAAAACAGAAGTACATGGTCAAATAATCCCAGGAAACTCGAGTTCAGGGGTGGGAAACCCTTACACCACCTTTCCACATCTCTTGGTCATTTTAAGTAATATAACATACCCTAAGGACCTGATCCATCTGCTCTCTTAACTTATTTCAGGATTAGTGATAATAGATTTCCACAATCCATGAAGATTATTGCTGAGTGTTACTGGATTAGATTGTGTTTGTATTTTTGCATCAACATTTTGGATCACACTTCATGATCCATCATCAGAATATTAGGATGATAAGCCCATCCCTGTATCTCACATCTTCTATGACCTTCGCAAAAACATTATTTGGGTTAAGCCCTAAAGTTTTAGAACAACAGCATCTACTGACTGCATTTCAAATTTTGCCCACAACTAAAGTTTCCACTGCACTTATCAAGAAACTTGCTGCTTCATATCTACGAAATGCCCTACACTTACCAGACCAGTTTTAGAACAATAACCATTATATCCTTCAAGTTATAGGGCTTCTGCATAGGGAAATGAATGTTTAGATGGCGACAGGTAACTAGAAAATCTAAACTGAGAATATTGTCTCCAATGTCAAAATACAAACTTGGAGTCACTATATGGCAGAGTCCAAAAAGATATTGAAGGAAAATCAAGCAGCAGGAGTGACCACATTCAGATAAAGACACATTTAGATAATCATTTTTAAAACCACCAATCAGTCGGAAGATTAAAATTTAGCACCTCAAAATGTCACATTTTGCATCAGAATCCCCTTGGCTCGGAAAGAGCATAAAAAAATTGGAAAAAGAAATTTGGCTAATTTAGCTTCTCTAAAGAAATCTCTAGTCGGACTAATTAAATAGAAAATGATCTGCAGTGAGCCCACTAGAAACCACTAATTGTTGCAAACATGCAAAGGCTTCCAAACCTATGGCCATGCTCAAGAAACTTCTATGAACACATAGTTAAATCATCACCTACCTTAATCCAGTTCAGGACTCAGTTTTGTCAATATAAGTAGGAGTTGATTACTCATCATACATTTAGAATGCAGAAATTGTTGCAAACATGCAAAGGCTTCCAAACCTATGGCCATGCTCAAGAAACTTCTATGAACACATAGTTAAATCATCACCTACTTTAATCCAGTTCAGGACTCAGTTTTGGCAATAGAAGTGGGAGTTGATTACTCATCATACATTTAGAATGCAGAACTCAAAAAGTCACATGGTGTTCGAGCCACACTTCATATGGACTTGTGTTAGAAGAAGTCCAGCATAACTGGCACCATGATAGAATTTTCACAAACCACAGAACAATCATATGTGCTGAATGGACTTGTGTTAGAAGTAGTCCAGCATAACTGGCACCGTGATAGAATTTTCACAAACCACAGAACAATCATATGTGCTGAAATGTACATCATCATCTGTACGAACCTCCCAACTAACTCTCAGCCAAGGGTTCCTGATATGCAGAGTTACATTTGAGCCTTGAAAGTCTCACCAGCTCATGATAAAAAAATTAAAAATAATTAAAACTTTACTTCAATGTCATCCAATCATACCAGCAAGACTGCCATGACCATAGCACCAACCCAACGCCTTCCACAGTGCAATGTTTTGGAAGAAGAATTTATGTTAGATATACATAAATCGTACAAGGGTATCTCCTGAGAGCCCTCCAAAATACCTGAATCCAATCTATTACTCCCACAAACATCTCACTAATCAAAATCATACACCCACAACACTTCAATTTAACAATTATAAAAGAACAATTTGCATAGATTGATCGAATCTAAACAACAATTCACTATTGCCATTTCCATAGTAAAGAAAACTTTGTTTCCCTTTTACCACAGGAAATTTCCAAAGTTGTAATGCACAAGAGGTAGACTGAAACCTTAAACAAAGGAATACAAGAGAAAGATTTGACTTGGAAAAGTTATCATAGATTCAAATAAAGAATTATCAGTTGTAATCATAATATTGAAAATTCAAAAACTAAAAAGAAAAAACTTGAATATGGAACAAATGTATCATATTACTAGCATAAGACTGCATATTCAAACAAAAACCCACAAATCCGTCTTTACAGGTGATTCCTCTTCAACTTTGTTCCAATTGCATCCAGTACCCATTGAAAAAATAATGATTTCTCATCCCAATACACTATAAGATGACAATTCTCTAGTAACCGCAGGATATCAATCAATAGCTGCAACATCCTCCAAAACACAGAACTAGTTTCTGAAATCTGCTAGAATATTGTGTCATTTGAAAAATATGTAACAGAGGCCTGCTCCAATGATTTATATATTATGGACAATATCATATACTCAGGTCAAGAGCTTGGACACCCCTCCAAAATACATTAATAGTCTAAGCTCTACAACCTTGCACAAAAACAGGAGGAAAAAAGCAGAATCGGGATTGCCAGATACAGCCTGGACTAGGGGAAAGTGGCTTCAAATGAATGAATCCTCAAAAATAACAGTGGGCCAGATTGAAGATATCAAAATCGGAGACGATTGAACAATTGTAGTGTGGAGTCTTCTTCCTCCACAGAAACTCTATTTGGTGTTTGTGGTAAAGGCCTCCTAGGAGGAGGAGCAGAGAAAACTGGGATAGCCGATCGAATTTGGACTGCTGGAGCAGCAAGCATTGTTGGAGGCACCAAATTAGCATCATTGGTTACAAACTCTGAACAAGACCTCCGCTGGGGAGGTTCTGCACAAACTGGTATTGATGTCCTTATTCTCACAGGTGGTGCAGCCATGGATGAAGGAGTTGCTCGACAACCCATTCCTCCAAATGAGGAAACGGGTTGGGGAATACTTTGTTGCATTAGTTGCTGGTGTTGTTGCTGTTGCTGCCTATTAAAATTCCACGATTGTGCAGAATTTGCCCAGGGCAGTGAATTGGTAGAAGCAAATGCAGAGGCCCATTCTGCTAAATTGGAAATGCCCAATATAGGAGCTTTGCTCTCCCTTGGAAAATCTCCTCTAAGCCATTCTTCTTCATCTCTTTCATGTTCTTCAAGTGAAAGTGAAGCCTGTTGTGATGTGGGTCTGTGAACAGTTCTGATGTTAGAATTGGTCCTGTTAGCTGCAACGGATTCTCTTGTTAAAGCCAGTGCCAATGGCTCGTTTCGAGAGTTACTGACACATGCAGCAGCAGCAGCAGCAGCAGCAGCTCTATTTGCTGCAATGGTTTCCCTTGACATAGAGGATGCTGATGGTGAATCATGAAGAGACCCAGATCTATTCCTCTGCGGAAAGATTGATCTGATAAATGGCAAAATCTTAGATCCAGATGATGGCGATGCGGTAAGATGCAGGTTCTGCTGATGCTGCTGGTTATGATTTGAACTGAACCGGGAAGAGCCATCTAAGGACATATCTGGAGAAACCCATTGAGATCCCCCTCCTCCAAAAGATTGCTGTTCAAAAGAATGACCTCCACTCTCTCTTTGAGCCAACATCCTTCTCCTGGCTCCCGAGTGCTGCTGTTTCAACTGCTTAGAAAATGTCAACTCCCTGTGTCTGTGGCTTGAAAGGGCTCTAGCAATAGTGATTTGCTCCTGCTCCTCATTACCGTCTCCTTCTGCTGAGGAAAATCCACTTTGATGTGGCACTGAAATGCGACACATAATGGTCAGAAAAACTTCAAAGACTCTTAAACCAGCCACATCTAGTAACTTCTTGTGCAAAAGGATTCAATGCTTGTTTCTTATATAAATATATATTAAAATAAAAATGCAGGAGTTTTTACATTGTCTTAGGCTTGACCAGGCAGCCATTGCAGCATTTTTCTCAGCTTGTTTTTTGTTCTTGGCAGGTTCACCAGTGAAATTTATTCCTGCTAACTCGACTGTACACGTGAAAACAGGTAGATGGCCTAATCCAGAACGCACCGTGGTGTACACTGGCAGAGGTGCTCCCGCTCTCTGGGCTATCTCTTGTAGCAAATTCTTGTAAACTCCAGTCTCATCCTATTCAACTCACGTCTTAGTTACCTCAATAATAAATCCATGCAGAACAAATCCAGGAAAAATAAAAATACAAATAATTATGGATTTCTCATTTCTTTGATCATAAGGCTGGATGGGACTGAAATTGTGTTATTTCCTAAAAATCTCAGAGGAAAAAATAACAATACACCACACTAATTTATTTCCATACCAGGATTCTTGCAGCCAAAGACTGAGAAGGACCTCTTTTGGAGAGAGTACTGAGGGCCACCTCTGCAGCAGCATGCTCAGCCTGCCTTAAAGTGCTGCAATAATTTGGGCTCTCAAAGACTTCTCCATTGAAGTTAACAGTGGCTTTGAATCTGGGTGCATGGTCAGGCCCCTCTCTGATACAGGAATAGGAAGGCAGATTGAAGCAGCTCCTTTGAGCAAGCTCTTGAAGCTGATTCTTATACATTGCTGCCAAATACCAAAAGTATTAACACAACTAAATATTAATCCATGGTTTCCCTCCCACAAGCTAACAGCCAATAAATTCTAGCAATAAAATGACACTTTTGGGCACCAGACCTCAGATGAAGAACTTGCATATTTGTATACCCAACCACACCCACAAAATACATGGCACCAAAAATAACCGGTTATGCTTGGACGCCCTATGAATATAAGAATTGCTATAGACTTACGATGCCATTACACATATATTCCAAACCAAGAACAACAGCCCCATAGAATCATCAAATTAAAACGAAAATAAAAATTCAAGCGCCCAAGAATCCAACTTTATCATAAACCAACGTGGGTCACGACCAATCAGAACTCGGTTTATTCTCTGTCAGACCTGAGAAGAAGAAAATGGGATATATGCAGACCTAGAACACGTACCAACGCACACCCAAAATGCAACGCAGAATAGTTTATGCGTGGACAATTTATGGATTCGTTGGTTATTGTGGACTCTTAGGATTCTACTAAAAAATTCCGAACCAAAACCTAGGAGATTTAATGAGTTTAAACATAAACAAAAAACTGCATACCTGCAAGAATCCCACTTCATTCACAATCCAATGTAGCTCATACTGAAACCTATAAAAAAACAGAAAACCTAAGTTTACAAGAACAATGTATTTCTTAGCCTTGAAGGATCTGGCACACATTCGGGCGACAAAAGGCCTTGCAGAATCCCAAACGTTTTCAGGAAACACATTCACACTAACACCCAGACAAACTAACTTTGTTATTCACAGAGGTAACCAGAAAGAGACCGTAAATGCCACTAAAAACAAAAACAAAAACCCAAGATTTATACCAGCAGACGCACATTAAAACCAGTGCTAACCCTATCTTATTTTTATAAGACCCCAAAAGAAACAGACATTGGATCCTCTCCATACACTGAAAAAATGCAATCCAGAAAACCAGCAATTGAGAACTCCAATGCTCCTTTTCATTCAAACTTTCCAAACTAAAAGTGGGTCCTCTATATTTTATTGTTTAAATCCTCTTTTCTTTGACATTGGATTCCCATGTCGAAGACCAACAAAAAGAAAAAGCTTAAAACTTTACCCCCAAAACCAAAAAACAAAGATTGGCAACAGACCTGATGACTGCCTGATGCCTTCTTACACACTGAAACCTCCTCTGATGCTGATTCCTCTAACCATGAGCTGAACTGCTGCTACTTTTCATGAGAGACCTTTTTCTCCTCGCCGAAAAGACAGTTTTTTTATTCCTACTACAATGTCTGAGATAAGGAGGACAGTGCAATCAGCCTAAACGATACGAACTTTTGATGACCCAAATGGGCCATAAGGATTGATTGTGTATAAAAGTATACCTGGACCACATAGAAACAACACCAGAATAGCAGTCAGGCCTTAAAAACTTTACAAAGCCTAATATACTTAAAAAGTACTTCTTCCATGGATGGTATCTCCTATGCTTTAAACATGACTACTACTAAAGTAGATTGTGAGATTTTTTATTCACCAAGCTGGCAGTCAACTGCACTGTACCATGAACGTATAAAAAAACTGCAATCCAAAGATTAAATTGTATTTAAGTTTTGTCCTCTGTCTCTCTTTTGTCTCTTTCATGGCTTGTTCATTATAAAATTTTCCTACTTAATTCTTTAGGTTAGTAGTTGGTAATATTAATTCAAAGACATTTATGAGGTTATAGTTGTAGCTCTTAAATTGGGATTCGTTTATTTCTGTGTTTTTTTTCTTTAAATAAGGGGGTCAAATGTCTATCCATGGCAGTAAATTTTTCCACCTTCTCTGGTGTTGAGACACATGGATCCCATTCATGGCCCTTAATTAGGGCATTTAATTATATTTATGGATTCAATTCAATGACCCTTCTGATTACATCTAAGAGCTGGCTACTACATTCATCACATTTTGAAGAGAGGGCCATAATTTAATTTGGAGTTATTTTACTTCGTCTCCTAGTGTTGAGGTGTACAGTTCAGATTGGTGTAATTTAGAAGTAGATTGTTTTGATATAAAATAAAATATTTTTTATATAAAATTTAAAATTTATGTGTATGATTGTGTGGAGTAAATAAATAAAATAGATTGTCAAGTAAAATAAAATGATTCTAAGTAAATAAACATTGATGATAGATTAAAAAGAGTAACAATTATACAAGTTTGAACTTAAATTTCATGTTTGTAAAAGTAAGTAGTATATTTTTCTTTAGGGTCTTAGATATTTGTTTTTTAATATTTTATTATGGTGTTTTATTTATTTTTTTGAGTTTGTACGATTCAATTCTTGTCTATCTTATTCTATCTATTCTTGGATATCTTGATAGAGTTTTGTTTTTAAATTTGATATAACAATATTTATTTGTTTGTTTGTTTATGTCTAAGAGTAATTTATATCACATTATCTTATTGTTTTGTGTATGCTACGAGCTACTCACAATCATAATCTTCCTTTAAGGAGTACACAACTAAACCCTACTATGTTTGCCCACTCTAATGATACTAAAATTGTCTTAGATGCTCATATTGAGAATTTTTTGGATGATTATAATCATCATACCCATGTTGAGTAACAAGATTTTGCTAATGAACTTTGATCCTATATCTTTTGCAAAATACCACAACTTGGAAATGAGTCATCTATCAACAAGATTTTAAAAAAACAACCTCACATTAATCTACAAGTATTCAATAAAGAACTAATAGGGAAAAAGGAAGAAGAATGATTGAAAAAAAGCCTCATTAATCTATCATTTGAGATATAACCCTAAAACAATCAATGACTTCTTCTAGTCATGAGTAGAAGAAGAGTGAGCCCCTATTGTCAAAAAAGATGCTACTAGAAACGGGCTCAAAAGAGAAGGGCTCTATTTTTCTTGCAAATAATCAAGGGTTCCTTGGTAAGGAACAAGTGCATTTCACTATGGTAGTTTCATAGAAAGGCCCAAAATTAAATGAGCTTGAGGTAATTGTGGGTGAAAAATTCCAAGTACCTAATGAGGAAGAAAAAGAAGAGGTAAATTTTGATGAAGGTTCAAAAAGGAAGAACAATGATGAAATCAAAGAAAAAATTAAGCAGGATGAATTGAGGAAAGAAGAATATTCTAAGTTGTGGGAAATTGAAGTCATCACTTTTAGCATCTAGTATGTATATAAATCCCTTATATGGGGATACAAAAAATCTCATCCAAGATGTAGAAATGGTAAATGCAATCACTCTTGGAAAAGAGTATATAAATCCATTATGCGAGTCAAAAACTATAACAACTAAGCATGAAAAAAAGATACAATTTTACAAGAGTGTGAGAAGAAGTGGATATAAGGCATGGAACCTAATGCAAGAAAACATAATTTTATTTTTTGATGGATAAAGTAATCATACTCCCAATACAAAGCATACAATATCAAGCTTGCAAGATGGAATGGCTTATCCTTTTATCACCTAGGTATCATAAAATTATAGTTTGATTAACTTCACTGAGGAGAAAAAAGTTAAGCATTTTAATCACTCCTATGAGTACAATATAAGATATGAAAGATAATAATAACATAGATGCACTTGGAATTATATCTTTCTAACAATCTTATCATCAAGGAAAGTACTCTAAGCATGGGAAAATTATTAACAATACCACTTGCAATGAAGGACACATAGGTCCTTTTACTTAAATATAGAATTGGTTATGCACCAAGGAGTGGGATCATGGTAGCCAAGGCATCTCAAAACCACTCTTGATAAAGGATGCAACATGATGATGTCACACCAGTTGTCATTAACGACAATCAATAATGTGTATTCCTTGTTTAGGACTTCTGGCAAGTATATAATAGGAAATAGAATATCATGGCAATGGATGATCTCATTGAGTTTGACCAAGCCAATTTTTCCCATCCTTTATGGAGATATAATTCAATTGAAGAGAAAGCACACGTGTCTATCAATACAAGTGTTCCCAAATGATAGTTGAAAGGAAAATGTAATGCAAGAAGAGGGTTTGAAGTTTGTGACAAAATTGATATCATTGCTCCTAATAGATTTGGCTACCCTACACCTAGATAGAATGGCCACTCAATGTCATCATGGATGAACATAGGGTATGTAATGTATTTGATGCCATGAGAACTAAAATAATTATGGGTGTATCATGGTTGAATTCTAGTAGTGATTCTTTACAAATTCATCAACTTGGAGAGCTTAAGTTTAAGTTCAAATGAAAAAATATGTGTACAATAAAAAGAACAATGACTAGGATCTTGTATACTAACTAATTATATGGTAAGTGGTAGTCTTTATTTTGTAACTCAAATTTCTTTAAATCAACATAGTATGGTATTCAACAATATGTTCCCAAGATCATTATCAAATAGCAATTTTAAACATGTTAGGGATTTAGTTAATAGTTAAACCTTGATGATTGGGAATCAATGGTGCAATTCCTCATGAAGAAAAACCAAAATTTGATGATCTTGAACATTCCCCAGCTTAATAACTCAAGTGAAACATTTGAGATATTATCAACATCAAATCATATTGGCTCAAGTATCTAGATCTTTTCCACAAATAAAAAGGTATTTCAATTATTCATGCGTACAAGTAATCCTTCCCTATTTATGAAAGTACTTCCAATACTTCTTATGGGGAGATGCTAAATTTTGCAACCAAGAGCAAGACAAAAAAAATCATCTTGCCAATTTTACATGGAGGTGTATAAAGCTACTTGAATAGAAAGAGCATTTGTTGGTAATAGAAGAGAAAGAGGTGCAAGTACTAACTAAATCAAATAGCATGAAAAAACTCATTAAATATTTCCCTCTAAGATTTAAGAAGGTACACAAGTCAAATGAAGTAAATTATGTTAGGAATAAACACACACTCTCTTATAGATCTACATGTAGTGAAGAATAATCTAGAATAAATGAAATCGAAATATCTAGAAAAGTGATTAAAGAATGGCATATGGTCATCAAAATTGTAAATATGGCCCTAAATATATTAAAGGAGAATGAGGAAAGGGCTGATGAACTCACTTCTCAATTTGAAGCAACCAAGGATACCTTAATAAATACCTAAAGATTACTCTAGGAGGTAGAAGAAATTGACATAATAATTGCCAAGAAGCAAGAAAATGAAGGGTAAGGAAATTGAATAGGTGGTCAAAGATCTTGATTGACTCCAAGAGGCATTTTATTTAGAGTAGCTTCCAATAATATTAGAAATAATTTTATAGTTGGGCTTATTCTAGATAGTTGGACAAGGAATTAAAAGACAAAAAATAAGGGATTTAGAGGATGACACAATTAAATGGGAGTCAAAAATTGTTATTTTAGAGAACATCTTGCATGTATTTGAACCAACATGGAGAATTATTTAAAAGGAAAGTAGATTTAATTTTTAATATCTTTCTAGTTTCTATTTGGTTGCTAACAAACCACTCTTTGAGATGGATGCAAGGTTATCAGGTCTAATGCAGGTTTCCCAACTTGCATTAACATTGAATTAGTGTAGTATAAGATAACAACAACATAAGGAGGATTGAGAATTAGGGATTGAAAATTGCCAAAATTGATACGGGTAAAGAAAAAACCAAATTACAACTTTAATATTCAGGGGAAAAAGAATATAGCTTCTAATGTCTTTCCCAAAATACTCATTCCCTATTTTGTATATATCATGTGTGGTGGTCAAAATAATTTTACTAGGATAGAAAATACCAAGATTGCATTTATAGTTAACACTCTAGATGGAAGGGAGAATGATGATATGCAGATGAGAGCATATGGTCTCATGTGATATAACTACTAAATATCTCTTGTATTTAATTATAAAATGAAATTAAATATTTTGAAGGTGTTTTATTATATGATTGTGGTAGGACACTCTAGATTTGATCAAAATTATAAGAAAAGGGGAGAGAGATTCATGCAAAAGTACTTCAAGGAGGGTCTTATCCAACATACTCACAAGTGTACTACCTACCAACAAATTGAATGAGAACATATCCTTCCTCCAAGCCTACAACAAACTTCACTTAACACTCATCCATATAGGAAAGCATGCTCACATATTCCAAAATAGATTTTTTAACATTGTGCATGATAAATATTGCATTTATGTTGTTGTGGATAAGATAAATGAGTACATGCATACTATAGATTCAACACATAGTATGAGGAAAAATAATTATGTGAGGAGTGATTAGGTTATATAGATTTCCTAGAGATATTTAGTGATAGAGGTAGCATATTCATCAATTACTCCTAGCAGAGATTATCCCATTTAATAGGTGCTAAAGTTTATTTTTAAGGCATGCTCAATCTTATAAGTGTTTATTATTCGTCAAAGTTTCAAAGTTCCCCATCTAAACATGCTTATCCATATAAGTCTAAAATTTACTTAGTCCTCATAAAAAATTTAAAACTTATTCATCTTGGCATGCATTCCATCCTTCCCCACTCTTCCTTCGTATTTGTCAATATTTTGGACATGTCTTTACTGACATACCCCTTTTTGGTGTTGAAAACAAGGTGGAATGAAGTTGCAATATTAACTTTGTATGTGAATTCAAATCTGAAAATATGATTACCAAATTTGATTATATGTATGTAATTGCACATTCACCATAATGGAACAATCAATAAACAAATACAACACCAAATTTATGTGGAGAAACCCTTTTGGGGAAAAAATCCACACGAAAAAAGAGGGAAAGTATATTATTTATCTTCACAAGAGAGATACACCACAATATACTTCCTTGTTGATCTCCTATAACTCAGAGCTTCCATACACTTGTAAATAACACAAGATACAACTACCATCTCAAGGCTCCAATTTATAGAACTTGTGGGAGGCAAAACCATAATTGATCAACCGAAATAAGAGGTGCCAAAGCCAATTTCAAAAACCCGTGCACTTTCCTCAAAACACGAAGAGTCTTGATAATTAATTAATTAATGTGCACAAGGCTTCAACATGGGAACCTAACCCATATCCCCTTCAATTTTTGGCATTCAAGATGCTCCAATAATTGTTTAGCTTTCAAATGGAGAACCAATGGACACTTGTTTCCTTCCAAACTTGGTGCCCCATTCGAGAATCTTCACATTCCCAATGTGAAAGCCTAGAAGGAATAATTGTATCCTCTAGTGACATGTAAGCTCCACCAACATTAAATTTCCTCTCGAAAATATAATTATGATGGGTGATCCCACAATACTGGTTTACAATTTTTGGCCAAACTGGACACTGAACTGAATATTTTTAACTAAATCTTCACTTTCGGGCACCTATAGAGGCTAACCTGTGAGGAATTTTAAGATGATGCAAACTAGTGATTTGTGACATTTTTTCTGTAGATTCTAAATGTATTTTTTTTAATTTTTTGAGTCAGATTGCATTTCTTTTCCATCTCCTTCAAAAACTAGCTTTTATTAGTAAACATTATTTTAAGGAGTGAAGCTCACCGTATACAACATAACTTTTTTTCTATGAAGGATAAAATTCAAATTTTTTTAATTTAGATTTGTAAATACGATATCTAGCAAGTTCATTTGGTTTCATAGTGTTTTATTGAATATTTTTTCCTTAATCAAGTTTCAAAGTCAAACCAATTACAATTCAGACATAGGCAGACTATATACAACATAACTTTTTTTGTATGTATTGAAATTCAAAAAAAAATTACTGGATCAAGGGCATCAATACCTAACCCAAACATATTTTTTAGAATTTTATTTTGATAATCTACTATTTTTCCACATGTGCAGAACAAAGAACTTGATTTTCGATGAAAAACCTATGTTTAATTAAACTAAAAAATACATAATAAAACCAAAATATATTAAAATTGTATTCGAAGGATAGCTCATTTTGAGGACTACCATCATCCAGATGGATCTCTGAAGTTTCCTCCATTATCATCATCAACTCGAGCTTTGAAAGGAAAAATTTTGCAAAAAATTAGTAGTAGAGGGGGAGAAAGGGGGAAAAGGGGTGGTTGATCGAACCAGTGTTCACTCGGACCCCCCTAAACCTATTCGCTCGAATGGGGGTTTGAGTGAACCCTGGTTCGATCAAACACCTTCAAAATAATGTTAAAAAATGTTGGTCGGGTTGGTTCGAGCAGACTCTTGCCCGACGTCCGCTCGAACCCTTGGCTGATGAATCCATTTTAATTTTAATTTTTGTTCCCATATGCATATAAATACTAGCAATTATACCTTAGTGTGCAATAGGTACACCAAAGAAGTGTGGAAGGTCAATTAGGATAAAATTTGGTCTATTTTTAGTATACATTTATGTAGTACATGAGGTCAATTGGTAGGCCATTTAGCAAATGATGTTGTTTGTGCAACGAAGGTCTTAATAGAAAAGTGATAGCTTCAAATAAACTATGCATCCACTTATAGGGATCCAAACATGATTACAATAAAACCTTTGAATCAAGAAGATAATTAGGATCCATTACAAATAGGCTCATGTTATGTTTGCAATAAGGAGAGAGGGAGAGAGAGAGGGAGAGGTAGGGATAGAAAGAGGGAGAGATAGAGGGGGAAGAATGAGAGAGAGGGGTAAGGATATAGAGATGATATGTATATGGAGACGGAGACGGAGGAGAAGGATATGGAGAGAAGGAGAGAAGGAGAGGGAGAGATAAAGAGAGAGAGAGAGAAGAGAGAAGGATAAATAGAGATGAAATAGATAAATATATAAAGAGGGATACAAAGGGAGATAGCTGGGTGGATAGAGAGAGGGAGACATGTCTAGAGATAAAGGGGGGGAGAGGAAAATAGAGGTAGAGATGAAGAAAGAGTGAGAGAGGAAGAGGGAGACAAATAGAAAGAGGGATATAGATAGAGACTGAGAGATAAATACAAAGAGAGATAGGGAGATAGATAGGGAGAGATAAATAGATATAGAGGAAGAGGGAGAGGGAGTGTTGGAAGAATGAAGATGAACACATCTCTTGATATAGCTTTTGTGTTGGCATTGATGTCACCATGATATATGAGTTGCAACTACAAGATTCAAAGTCAACACTGATCTGGTATTCTGAATCGGTAATGCAAAAACATCCTCTGGTATTTTGGTCTGCATTTCCCCGCTGGTGATCACTGTTGCTCACAGTCTTGGGAAATGTTTTTTTGTTGATGAAATCATGCATGGACAGAATCTTGTGCGTACAAATGCTCGTGTTTGTTGTTGGCATCATTTTTGTTGTTTACATTTTTTTATTACGTCTATCTCTGGCCGACCTAATAAGCGGTTGAAGGTGTAATGGATTAAATTTTGTTTGAGTGATCCATATAGACATGATGTAATGTGCCACACGCTTGAATTATTTTTGAGAAGTTTTTGGTATTTACTTGGAGTCGACCCAATTGATACTTGTGGACAAGTAAGATATATATACAAGATAGTTTGGAGATTGAAGAATGGATATTGAGTATGAGAGTGTTGGTGGATTGTGTGTGGATGTGAAAAGAGCGAATATTGATATGCTAGCATGCAAATTTCTTGAGCTTCAAAGGAACTAAATCAACATTTATGAGGTGTATCTTCATCAGTTCATTCTCTGGTTGTAATCCATTTTGTTATTGTATCTTTTGTAGGCAGTGAGCCTCTCTTTTGGATAACGAGTCCTGACAGTGAGCCACCCTTTGTAATATCTTATAGCAGGTTATACTATATTGTGAGTTAACCCTCAATGTGGTTTTTCCCATTCTGGGTTTTCCACGTAAAAATCTTGGTGTTCATGTGTTGTGTGTTTCCATGTTTTATTAATGATTTTGTTTATCTTAACCATCATATGCATTGGATTAATTGGATGGTATTTGTTCAATAATTTTAATAAGATATTGATTCACCCTCCTCTTCGTATCTTGGATATTCAACAATTGGTATCAGATCTTGGTTCCTCTACAGAAGCATAACAACTTGAGAGGGATCTTGAAGATTGAACAAATAGATGATAAAGCAAAACTCCGGACAACCCTTGATGACCTTGACAAAGCTAAAAATAAAAACAGAGATCTGAAATAAAACCTTGATGAAGCAAATGAATGCATCTAAAAGTTGAAAGAGCAATTGAAAAAATTCAAAGAGAGACATAGAGAAGTCAGTGAGAAATTGAAACAAGCAAATGAAGATGTTACCAAACTAAAGGTGCAAGTGGAGGAAAAAAGAGAATTGAAGAGTGTTTGAATGCAGTAGTTCAAAGCAAGTCTGATGAGTGTTCCAGGCTTGAACAAGAAGTGGTGAACCTGAGAGTAGAACTGGAAAAAGCAAGAGTCTGTGAAGATAGTTTCAAGACAAGCTCCACCAAGCTTGATGAACTGATTGCAGGATAGAAATCTTCTAAAGACAAAGGTGGATTGGGATTAGAAGCAAGTGAAAGCTCAAAAGCTGTGAACAATAAAAAGACTCAAGGTAAAGGAAAACGTATAAGAAATCCAAGAAAAAGACCACCTATCAAATAGCCAAATGCTCAAAGGTATCCATCTTTCAATGACATTTATTTTTCATGCAATAAATTTGGTCATAAGGCAACTGAATGTAGAAGTAGGATGAATTAGTTTCTTGGTTTCTTCTCTAGACAATGTTATGCTTGTAATAAGATTGGGCATAGAGCTAGTGAATGTAGAACCCAGATGATGAACTGGTTTAATGGAGGTAGAGTGAATCAATCCTTTGTTGGTTACTGCTATACTTGCAATAAGTTTGGGCATAAAGAAAATTAGTGCAGATCAAGGATTAATGGAAGTCAAACAAATCAAAGAAATGTTGTTTGTTACAATTGCAACAAACTTGGGCATATTTCAAGGGTATGCAAAAGTAAAAAGGGAAAGCAATCTGCTCTGGTAAAGAAAAACGAACCCATGAAGGAGATTAACAAAGAGGAGGTTAAGCAAGAAATGAACAAGATGTGGAAAAAGAAAGAAAAGCCAAAATCTTTTGATGTGTTTGTGCTCTAATCTAGCGCAGAAAATTCCTTTGGGAATTAGACCTAGTATGGTCTTAGGGGGAGCTTTAGCATAAAATCATTTGAACCCACTGATTCCGGGCGTGTCAGTCTTTGGCACCAGAAGATGCTATAAGGAATGAACATGCAGAGGTTTTATAAAAGAAACCAAAAGAAAAAGTGAAAGTATGTTTGTTTGTGGAGCATATTAGGGTTTTTCAATGCAATTGGAGGGTTTTTACCAGCTTTTTGAATTCCATTGCATTGATTTAAAAAGTGAAATTTTAAAGGAATTTTAATCACTTGTGCATTCGAAGGAAGTGGAGAGCGATTTGAAGCGTTCTTGAGGCGATTTGAAGTGTGAACTATGCAAACCCTAGCTTTGATTATTTGTGAAGGAAAAGGTATTTTTCGATTATGTGTTGTTGTGAGCTTTTGCAAATTCTCTTTCTAAATCTATTAGAGCTCGGTGTGTTGAAAATGGCAACTCTTGTAGTCGTGAAAGCATCAGAAAGACCTAGACCCTCCTACAGGAAATATTAAATGAAGGTTTTTGAAGGTGACCCTATGGGCGCCTTCTCTTCGATTCATCATGGCCTCATGCCTATAGAGAATACCATAATTTACATTAGGGTTAAGACTAAGGAATTTAATCACAATAAATTCATCGACATATGGTTGAATGAACTCATTGGAGATAACTTCATGGTGAAACCTAAGTATTTGAATATTGTGGCAGAGAAGTTGGACCAGTGGAACAACTTCCCTAATTTATGTTCCACTGTGGATAATAAATATGTTAAACCATTCCTTAGAATAATGCATGATCAATTCTTGTCCAAATTGAAAAACCCCATTTTATAACTAAGGAAGTGATCAAAGCAATCACCAGACTCTATTATACCAGACCAATACCAGTGTTGAAAATAGTGAAAAATGAAGTGGTGATGAAACTCACAAGTGCAATATATGACAAAAGGGCTCTTACAAAAAATCCTATCACTAATCCAACTGTGAAGTATGCATCAATAATGATCAGACATAAAATTTACTTCACTAATAGAGAGAACTTAGTGTCTGCTACAACAATCTATACTGGCTTTGACATGGTTGCAAATGGTGCAAATTATGATTTGTGTGAGCTTCTCAGACAACAGTTATTTGAGAAATTGAGGATGTCGAAAGAGAAGAAATGTCCTTTCAAATTTGGTTCATTGATTGTTTGCCTACTATTCTATTTCCTTATAAGGCTTCCGAGAAAAGGTGAAACTATGTTTTGGGACCCATCTCGATTAGTTGCTCATCAAATTTTTGATCATTTGCGTAAGTTGGGTGATTTGAAGAACACAGATAATGCCTTGACAACATTCTTTATTGTATTTAAGAAAAATATGAATGAAAGAGATAGAATTATGAGGAAAATTGTTGAGAAGTACAAGAATGACATCATATTCCATGTTTCTTCTGATGAATGCATGGTTGAAGGGGTTGAACCCCAGATTGTCTGGATTCAACCCTTGGGATATAAAATTGCAAAAGAGGAAGCTAAAGGTTATGTGAAACTCTTGTTGAAAATCCCAAAAGATGCCAATGAACCCAGGATTGGTACATATGCAGAAAAATTCCTAGAAGTTCATTTGGAGCACAACAAACCTACAAGGAGAAAAAGGGTAGATGAGGCACTTAGAAAATATGGTTTTACTACTAAAATGATAGCACAAGGAAGAGCTCTGGGAGAATAGAAGTCTAGAGAATCATCGGGAGTAAGGATATCTGGCACAATTTCTCCTTCTATGCTAGCTTCTGGCCCGACTGCAGTAAAGGTTGAACCTAGTGCTTCTAAAAAATGCAAAGGCCCGACCCCTTTTGGACCTACTACTAGATCGGGAAAGAGAAAAGGTGTTCCTCTGGTAGTGCCTGCTAAGCGAGGAAGAAAATAAAAATCTATAAGGGAAAAAATCTTAGTATTACTAAAGATTAGGAGGAAGACACAACTTCTAAGCTTATAAGAAGAAGGGTGAGAATTTCCTTCGGTGAAGGTGCTTCTCAAGAAACTAGTGTTGGATCAAAATGAGTTCACTATATATCATCCTCAGAGGATGTTGAAGAGCAAGACAATAGCGATCATCTAGCAAAATCAAAGAAGGAAAAAGTCATGGAAGAGGTTTCTTTAGACTTGGTAGAGCATAATATTTCTTTGGTAAGACCCGGTGCCCCTCTCAGACTAGAAGCCTTGGTAAATAATTTATTGCATTATGAAAATATGTTGAAATCCACAACATAACTTTTCTATCAAGTAGGTGAAGAGGATAGGGAAACATTAATGATGGCTATCATTAAATATGTCATTATTTTGGAAGTTAAATGGGATGATGCTAAGGATGATGTACCTAAAAATTTATGGGAAGCTCTAATGAAGAGAAGATTAGAGGCAGTTGAAATGGAAGAGAAAATAAGGGCCAAGGCATATAAGGAAATTGGATCCTCTTTGACTCTGGGTGATCTAGAAACCTTGAAGAAGGTATGTTCTACTATGTTTTGGATGAAGAAGAGATTCAATATTTTAATGACCAGAGAAAAGAGGTAGTTTAAGAAGATAAAGAAGGAAACTATAAATACAACCAGAAGCATAGCTGAGAAGTATGGGATGCTTGGTGCATCTGGTTCAGCACCTGAATCAGGAAAAGAAGACTCTACAGAAGTTAAGGAAGACCCTCCTTCCAGCAATGGTGATGCAAACATACCTCTAGCAAAGAATGACTAAGATATTCATCTAGAAACAAGTGGTATAAATGTTTTTCTGGAAATTAATGTTGTTGATAAACCTTTAGAGACTAAAAAATAGATTGAAGAAAATTTTGAAGAAGGAACACATGATGTTGCTCCTCCAATACATACTGCAGAGGAAGGAGATAAAGCTGAAGAAGAAGAGAACAAGGATGAAAGTGACAAAGAAGAAGAAAAAGAAGATGGAAGAAAAGAACGCAAAAGAAGAGAAAGTTGAGAAAGAGGAAAGAAATGAGGAATCAGGTGAAATTGTTGGAAAGAATGAAGAAAGAACTAAGCAGGTAGTGGAATCACAAAGGTTCTCCAGTGATGATGTTTTGAAAGGCCTGCTATATAAGCAAATCAAATTCTAGCAAGTGATTCCTCTAGAGCTCCTGCAACTTCCCATGAATCAAGGCTATGTAGATCTGTACAAGATTTCTCCTATGCATAAAATGGTGTTAGGTGATGTATTTCATGCATCTAGTAGAAGAGAAATCCTAGAAATACATCAGAAGGTAACTGAGCTTATCAAAGACGTCATTAAGGCTTTGTAGGAAGTCACACCTGATATGTCAGTGGACACATCTCTCACTTTAGTAGAAAACCTAAAACTTTTATCGGACTCCTTCAAGGATTATGCCACTAGACTTAGTGAGAAAATGAAATAGGAAGTTGAAGAGAAATTGGTTGAGAAAAGGTTGTTGGTCCTTCATGATAAGTGTACTCTAGCACACACCAATATAGAAAAGAGCCTTGAATCTATAAAGGCTTGTGAATCTGAAGCAAATTTTGTGTTTGCTTATTGCATAAGGTGGCATGATGCCACACAAAGTATAAAGATCTTATGGACTCCATTGAGTCCCAATTGACAGTTTTTTCTAGCACATACAACGTATCCATGGATAAAGACAGGTCAAATTGGAATGCCATCTTCGCGCATAGAGAATTTTTTTTCATGCTATAGAAGCAGAAGGAAGAAATAATAAAAAAAATTGGTTTGCTTGGTGATAGTGTAAGGATGGATACACTCTGGTAGCCAATGCTTTGACTAATGTTAAGAAATTGGATAAGATCAATCTGACCTCGGATACTTCGGATGAGGCTGAAGAAAGTTTTATTGCATTGGAGTCTTTGAATAAAATATTGATATCTACTAAACAGAGTTGGGAGAATGGTAAAACAGCCTGGCAAGGCATTCTCCAGGAACTTCAAAGTGCTCCCTCCTTCAGGTAAATTTTTTTTCTAGTTTACACATTGTTTGGGTTAAAATCCTAAGGGGGAGTTCAGTATTTTGATTCTTTTTGCTATACATTATTCCAGACCATGTGTACATAGGTATATTCATATTTTTGGGTTGCCCTTTGTCCTTGATGCCAAAGGGGGAGAGAGAAAAGAGAAAAGGAGTATGTTCTATAAATTCTTTTGGCACATGTTGCCATCAATGACAAAGGGGGAGATTGTTGGAAGAATGAAGATGAACACATCTCTTAATATAGCTTTTGTGTTGTCATTGATTTCACCATGATATATGAGTTGTAACTACAATATTCAAAGTCAATGTTGATCTAGTATTCTGAACCGGTAATGCAGAAATGTCCTTTGGTATTTTGGTCTGCATTTCCCTGTTGGTGATCATCATTACTCACAGTCTTGGGAAATGGTTTTTGGTTGATGAAATCATGCATGGATAGAATCTCGTGCATACAAATGCCCATGTTCATCGTTGGCAATATTTTGTTGTTTACATTTTGTCATTAGGTCTATCTTTGGCCGACCTAACAAGCAGTTGAAGGTGTAATGGATTAAATTTTGTTTGAGCGATCCATGTTGACATGATGTAGCATGCCACATGCTTGAATTATTTTTGAGAAGTTTTTTGTATTTACTTGGAGCTAACCCAATTGATACTTGTGGACAAGTTAGATATATATATACAAGATAGTTTGGAGATTGAAGAATGGATATTGAGTACATGCGTGTTAGTGGATTGTGTGTGGATGCAAAAAGAGTGAATATTGATTTACTAACATGCAAATTTCCTGAGCTTTAAAGGAACTAAATCAACACTTATGAGGTGTATCTTCATTAGTTCATTCTCTAGCTGTAAGTCATTTTGTTACTGTAGTAGGCAGTGAGCCTCTCTTTTGGAAAATGAGTCCTGACAGTGAGCCACCTTTGTAATATCTTATAACAAGTTATACTATATGGTGAGTTAACCCTCAATGTGGTTTTTCCCATTCTAGTTTTTCCACATAAAAATCTTGGTGTTCATGTGTTGTGTGTTTCCATGTTCTATTAATGCTTTTGTTTATCTTAACCATCATATGCATTGGATTAATTAGATGGTATTTGTTCGATAATTTTAATAAGATATTGATTCACCCCCCCTCTTCATATCTTGGATATTCAACAATTGGTATCAGAGCTTGGTTCCTCTAGAGAAGCCTAACAGCTTGAGGGGGATCTTGAAGATTGAACAAATAGATGATAAAGCAAAACTCCAGACAAATAGATAGAATTTTGAGGAAAATTATTGAGAAGTACAAGAATGACATCATATTCCATGTTTCTTCTAATGAATGCACAGTTAAAGCGGTTGAAAACCTAGAAAATTTATTGGACTCCTTCAAGGAGTATGCCACCAGACTTAATGAGAAAACAAAATAGGAAGTTGAAGAGAAATTGGCTGACAAAAGGCTATTGGTCCTTCACGAAAAGTGTGCTCTAGCACACACCAATATAGAAAAGAGCCTTAAATCTATAAAGGCTTGTGAATCTGAAGCAAATTCTATGTTTGTTTATTGCATAAGGTGGCCTAATTCCACACAAAGTATAAAATATTTTATGGACTCCATTGAGTCCCAATTGACATCTGTTTCTAGCACATACAATGTATCCATGGATAGAGACAGGTCAACTTGGAATGTCATCTTCGCACATAGAGACAAAAATTTCATGTTATAGAAGTAGAAGGAAGAAATAATCAAAAAATTTGGTCTGCTTGGTGACAGCGTAAGGATGGAATACACTTTGGTAGCCAATGCTTTGGCTAATATTGCGAAATTAGATAAGATCAATCTGAACCTGGATACTCTAGATGAGGCTAAAGAAAGTTTTATTGCATTGGAGTCTTTGAATAAAATTTTGATATCTGCTAAATAGGGTTGGGAGAATGGTAAAACAACCTGGCAAGGCATTCTCTAGGAACTTCAAAGTGCTCCCTCCTTCGGGTAAAGTTTTTTTTTCTGGTTTACACATTGTTTGGGTTAAACTCCTAAGGGGGAGTTTAGTATTTTGATTCTTTTTGTTGTACTTTATTCTGGACCATGTGTATGTATATATATTCATATTTTTGGGTCGCCCTTTGTCCTTGATGTCAAAGAGGGAGAGAGAAAAGAGAAAAGGAGTATGTTTAATAAATTCTTTTGGCACATGTTACCATCAATGATAAAGGGGGAGATTGTTGGAAGAATGAAGATGAACACATCTCTTGATATAGATTTTGTGTTGTCATTGATTTCACCATGATATATGAGTTGTAACTACAAGATTCAAAGTCAATTTTGATCTGGTATTCTGAACCAGTAATGCAGAAACATCCTTTAGTATTTTGGTTTGCATTTCCCCACTGGTGATCATCGTTACTCACAGTCTTAGGAAATGGTTTTTGGTTGATGAAAGCATGCATGGTATAATAACGTACATACAGATGCTCATGTTCATTGTTGGCATCATTTTTTTGTTTACATTTTGTCATTAGGTCTAGTTCTGGATGACCTAACAAGCGGTTGAAGGTGTAATGGATTAAATTTTTGTTGAGCGATCCATGCCGACATGATGTAGCATGCCACACGCTTGAATTGTAAATTCTGTATTTACTTGGAGCTGACCCAATTGATACTTGTGGACAAGTTAGATATATATACAAGATATTTTGGAGATTGAAGAATGGATATTGAGTATGTGAGGTGGATTGTGTGTGGATGAAAAAAGAGTGAATATTGATCTACTGGCATGTGAATTTATTGAGCTTCAAAGGAACTAAATCAACACTTGTGAGGTGTATCTTCATCAGTTCATTCTCTGGCTATAAGCCATTTTGTTACTGTATCTTTTGTAGGCAGTGAGCCTCTCTTTTGGACAGTGAGTCCTGGCAGTGAGCCACCCTTTGTAATATCGTATAACCGGTTATACTATATTGTGAGTTAACCCTCATCGTGGTTTCCCCATTCTAGGTTTTCCACGTAAAAATATTGGTGTTCATTTGTTGTGTATTTCCATGTTTTGTTAATGCCTCTACTTATCTTAACAATCATATGCATTGGATTAATTGGATGGTATTTGTTCAATAAGTTTAAGAAGATACTGATTCATCCCCCCTCTCGGTATCTTGGATATTCAACAGGGATAGGGAAAGATAAAGAGATATAGATGGTGAGATAGAGTGATGGAGAGATAGAGATATAAGGAGATATAAATAGGGGAGGTTATGGAGAGAGAGAGACAAAGAGAGAAAAAAAAAGAATTAGAGATAGGTAAATAAAGATTGTGAGAGGGAAAGAGAAATAGGGGGAGATAGAGAAAGGGAGAAAGTAGAGGGAGATAGAGATGTATGAGAAGAGAAAGAGAGATAGAGAGATATATGGGAAGAGAAAGGGAGAGAGGTAGAGATAGAGAGATAGATAGGGGGATAGGGAGGGAGTGAGGGAGGGAGAGATGGAGAGAGATAGAGAGAGGGGGAAGATAGAGAGAGAGGGAGAGGGAGAGAAAGGGAGATAAATAGGTATATGAGAGGTAGAGAAGAGGGGGAGAGAAGGAGATACATAAGTCGAAGAGGGAGAGAGAGAAGAGGGGGAGAGAGGGAGAGAGATAGGTAGAAGAGGGGGGAGGGAGAGCGATATGTAGAGAGGGAGAGAGAGAAGAAGATGGGGGAGAGAGGGAGATATAGCTCAATATATATAGAGGGAGAGTTAGAGACATAGAAAGGGAGGGAGAGTTAGAGGGGGAAGAGTAAGAGAGAGAGGGGTAAGGAGATAGAGATATATAGGAAGATAGAGATAGAGATGGAGATGGATAAGGAGAAGGAGAGGGATAGTGAGAGGAGAGAAGGATAGGGAGAGATAAAGAGGGGGAGAGAAGGATATATAGAGATGGAAGAGCTAAATATATAGAGAGGGATAGAGAGGGAGATAGATGGATGGATAGAGAGTGATTGAAATAAAAACTTTGAATCAAGAAGATAATCAAGCTCCATTACCAATAGGATCATGTTATGTTTGCAATAAGGAGAGAGGGAGACAGAGGGAGATGTAGGGATAGAAAGAGGGAGAGATAGAGGGGGGAAGAGCAAGAGATATAGAGAGGGGTAAGGATATAGAGATAGATAGAGATAGGTATGGAGATGGAGAAGGAGATGGAGAGGAGAGAAGGAGAGGGAGAGATAAAGAGAGGGAGGAGAGAAGGATATATAGAGATGGAGGAGATACATATATAGAGAGGGATAGAGATAGATGTATGGATAGAGAGAGTGAGACATGTCTAGAGAGATATGGAGGAAGAGGGAGAGGGAGAGATAAAGATATATTGATGGTGAGATGTAGTGATAGAGAGATAGAGATATAAGGAGACATAAATAGGGGAGAATATAGAGACAGAGACAAAGAGATAGACAAACAAAGAGAATTAGAGATGGTGAGAGGGAGAGAGAAATAGGGGGAGATAGAGAAAGGGAGAAATAAGTAGGGGGTAGAGATATATCACAAGAGAAAGAGAGTGATTTATGGGAAGAGAAAGAGAGATAGAGAGATATATGTGACTTTATGTCTATCTATGGCTCTCTCCTATTCTCTCTTTCTCTTTTCCTTTATCTATTTTTCTCTATCTCCCTCACCATCTCTACCTCTTTTTGTGTCCCTATTTATTCCTCTATATATCTACCTATCTCTCTCTATATATATCTCTATATCTCTTTGTCTCCGTCTTTGTCTTTCTATTTTTATTTATCTCTTTCTTTCTCTATCTCTATCTCCATCTTTGTTTCTCTCTCTTCTCTCTTTTTTTTCCCTATCCCTCTTTTTCTCCCTTTTTTTCTATCTTTGTTCCCCTCTCTTTATCCATCTTCATCTCTTTCTCCTCCTTTGTCTCATTTTACTCCCTCTCTTGCTCTCTTTCTCTTTTTTCTCTCTCCAACTATCGATATATTCTCTATATCCCTCTCCCTTTTCTCTTCCTTTCTCTTTCTCCCTCTATATGTTTGTCTCCTTAAGTGTCCAATGGGTACATTGAAGAGGTCTTAAAGGTGAATTATCACATCCTTATTCAAATGACATGATACCTTGAGCATAAATCCCCAAGGACACATGTCATCCTTGGATTGTTGACATGAAATGACCAATCAAAAGTTAGTTTCCATTTTCTCTCTCTTTTCCCATGTATCTCTTGTATTTCTCTCTCATGCTCTCTTTCTTTGTCTATTAATTTCGCTTTCAATTTCTATCTTCATCTCTCTCTCTCTCAATATCTATCTATCTTAATTTTTCTCCTTCTCTCATTCTCTATCTTTTGAGTTTTTCTCCCTTTATTAGCCGATAGGCTACATATATTGTGAGATTTGAGGTTGAAATAAGTCTCATGCCTACAAACCACTATCGATTTGTTGGAAAACAAGTTTCAATTGCCATTTAATGGCAAACCAATTGCATTTTAATGGTAAAATCCTTTAAATATTAGGTAAAAGCCTCCAAAATCTCACTTTTCACATACAAGTCATATAAATATTGATTTGGCAACTAGATGGGAACATTCTATTTCTATTTACAATATTTTTTGTCAATTTGATGACAACTTTATTTTTTTATTTGCATTGATTTATGTTTTAAATTTGTGTGCAAATATTTTATAATTAGATAATACTTAATTTATTTACAGAAAAAATATAGATATGTCTAAATTTATTTCATTCCATTATTTAACACTTATTATTAACTGTTTAATTACATCACATGCAACTAGAATTTGCAGCACATCCAAAATGCATACTCTCTAACATATTAACATACATTTAGTTTTATATTGGTGTATTCCTTGAACCTCCTTTAGGTGCAAGTGCTGGTATATATACCTCTTTCTCTATAGAATTGTCCCCCCCTCTATAATAACTTTTCTAGCTATAAGTGGAGTTGAAATTTCAAATGAAATCAAAGTTCTTGAACTTAAGAATTTCATGGAACAAATATACTGTATATCATTGTAATTTAGGCAAAATGATTTTAAAAAACCTTACTAGGGTTCAAAAAAGTATTGAAAGCATATATATGAGTTTACATGCAAGCAAAAAAAGTGAGAGATGATGCTATAAGTGTAGTTGAAATTTCAAATGAAATCAAATATTCTTGAACTTAAGAGTTCCATGGAACAAATATGTACATATAATTGGAATTGACGAAAAATGATTTTAAAAAACTTCACTAGGTTCACAAATGCAATTGGAAATAGATGATACGAAATTTAGGCAAAATGAGTTTAAAAACCTTCACGAAACCGAACAAGTATTGCATATGAGTTTACACATGCAAGCAAAAAAAGTGAGAGATGATGCTATAAGTGGAGTATCTAACTTTTTTCAAATGAAATCAAAGATTCTTGAACTTAAGAATTCCATGGAACAAATATGTACATATAATTGGAATCTAGGAAAAATGATTTTAAAAAACTTCACTAGGTTCACAAATGCAATTGGAAATAGATGATAAGGAATTTAGGCAAAATGAGTTTTAAAAACTTCACTAGATTGAACAAGTATTGCATATATGAGTTTACACATGCAAGCAAAAAAAGTGAGAGATGATGAGCTATAAGTGGAGTTGAACTTTCAAATGAAATCAAATATTCTTGAACGCGTACTTGAATTCCATGGAACAAATATGTAATTGGAAACATCTACTCAATTTAAGGGTCCCAATGTGTTTCAACCACTCATTTGTGTCTAACCAAATTTAAAATACTTATCATCAACATATATTATAAGTAACTAAAACAATCCAAAGTTCAAACAAGTTACTATAAGTTCTCACTTGAACATGTATACATGTACAAGTGAACTTGAAAATCATGGATATAATCTAACTCAAACATTCTGGTTCAGCCCGCTCTTCAATAAAATGCAATTTGTTTTTATGATCATCACTATCTAGTCTTTATTTTTTTCGTCTACGTGCATGTGGAACTACATGAAGATGTAGGGCGGTAGCAATTATTAGGTGATTATATTGATATACCTTGTTATTAGGTTGATAATCAACAAAATTAATGCCATGTTGAACAAATTTGACTTGTTTTAGATATATCCCTTGCACTACAATAGAACCTGCACAATAAACATGAACCTAAGGTAAGACATGTGAACATGTACAACATTTTCATGCTCAAGGTTTATACAATATATATTTAAATTCAAACTCACTTGTGGGAAATAACATTTCATCGCTTGTTTCAGGTTGTGTTAGCTTATTCTTCTCTTTTGTGCAATGCAGTAAATAATAGCTAACACCTTTTATGTTTCCAGGCTCTGCTATGACTGCAAAAATATCTCTTGTATACCAAATTTACACAAAAAAATTCAAAAAAATTAGAATTGTCTCTAGACTTTAGAGATCATTAAATTTATAGAATATTTAAATTATTGAAAACTTACACATGCACCTTTTCTAAACAATCCTGAAATATTGTCACAATCATTTGAAATCAAAGGAATGTCTTGAAATATTTCATCCTCATTTTCGTCGTATGTGTCTAAAGTGAATAGTGGAACCACATCCCATTTACTAAAATATCCAAGTTCTTGGTTGTTGCATGCATTAGAGTTTCCCGTAATGCACTCAGTGCAGAAACACAAGTAGTCCATCATGTATAATGTCCATCAAGGGTGTATATTTGAACTCATAACACAATGCAAAGATCTTATTTTGTCTACCCTCTTGCATCCATGCATCAATCTTCTATCCACACCTAGATACATGTACAAAAGCAAACTTATGTGAACAAACATGTATATATATATTATATATAAATTTTAAATTTGAATAAATTCAAATTTTTGAAAATGTAATTTATACATACCCGATATCTCCCAAAACACTCTATGTGGAATGTTTCAATTTGTTCTTGAAGATGTGCTGACCTCATTTGATGCAAAGTGTTTCTTACACCATTCTACAACAGCATGTGCATCATCTATACAACCTCCCAAATAACTCATTTGATGCTTTCTTAAAGCACGTTTGATGCAAGCTCCTGCACCATCATGCTCACCCTTTCCATGCCCACTCTCAAAGAAACTCCAAACATGTGGTATTTTTTAAAATTTATGATATCTAGATAGTGCATAAAATGGCCATGATGATTTGAATTGTGTTGCACATCCATTTGAACTTACAAAATGCTTTTCAAATTTTACATCCCTACTTCTCAAATTCTCAAAAAATAAAATAAAGCAATGTTGTACAAAAAGTGTGTCATGCTCTTTATCATCAGTAATATAAAAGTGATATTCTTTCTTAATGACTCGTTGTTCATATGTAATATCAACACCATCCAATTCTGATTGTGCATGTCCATAACACACATGAACCATAATAGTGATCTACTTTGAAAAGTAATATTCTGATTGAATCTCTTTTTGATGTACAAAAGAGTAATTTTCTGCAAAGTCAACTACTGATAGAACTGTTCCAAGTGGGAAAGTATCTCTTAATGTTTGAAATTTTTGTGCTTCCCACTTGAAAAAAAAGGAATGTTTTATGTATGGTTGTATCAATTTTCAAAAATATTTCATAAATTTTCAAGCAGGAATCTCCTTTTTTACATAGTTTAACCTTGTGGATTCTTTCCCAAAATTTGTTTGAAACTTTACATACTTGTAACTCTTGCAATTTACTGTCTTTGTTAGGTCAGTATCTTCATTTCTTGAAGGAAATTTAGCCAAATTTCCACATGTTTCACAAAGTAATTTTATGCAGTTCCATTTTCATGATCACATAACATATCCTTTATGAAAAAACTAACCTGTTTAGGAAGTGCATTTTGAAAACCATAACTTTCTTCTCTCATGTTTTGAAACACCTGATAGTAGAGATCAAATTCAACATAATAGGGACAACAAAAAGTTTCAAAAAACTTGTTTATCTTCACATAATATAGCTTAAACCTTTCAAACATTGATTTCCCAATCTTTATATGAGGGTACTTATTACAAAATTTCATTTACATCTCAAGTTGTATTATTTCTAGCCAATGTTTAATATGATTTTCATAAATATTGGGCCCTATCCTGTGTCTCATAACATCTCTAGTATTTGATGATGGATGAGTCTCTTCATTCCAAAAACTTGAGATCAAGTTCCTAACAAAATCTTTAATCTTATAAAAATGGGGAGCTCTACACATAATTGCTCAATTTCCTTCTGAACTATCATCCAAAACCTCTCTTTTTCTCATATTTTATTAGTGTGGTTCTACTATAATCAATTTTAGCCGAAAGTGCAAATATTTTTCTTTATCTTGGTATATCTTGATTAAAAATAGATGTCAACATCACCCTTCTTGTAGTGGCCTTATCCACTAATCGAGATCCTTTCTTAATGGAATCTAAACCCTTTTTAACATTTTCAACAATATCTTTTTGTAATCTCATGTGTTTCTTCTTATTCGATGTTGAATGTACACCCAACAATTGTAATGACTCTTTCAACTCATTACGAAGAAGTAAATGTGATAACAATTGGGTTTTTTTAAGTGTTTCAAGATGATTGAAATGATCATTGATTATTCCATTCAAAAATTTAGTCATTAACCTCTTACTCCTATTTGCAAGTTGGTCGGCATAACATTTCAGTTTCTCCATATCCATTTCAAGTAAATATCTAAATTTCTATAAGAAATTTGTTTCCTCGTCTTTTTAGCTATTTTTATATGCTCATTCATACTAGTAGAAGGAAGTGATCCTCATCCCTCTCCAACATGCATTGTTTGAACTTGGGCCTCCTCCCTATCTTAAAATTCCATGTGTTCTTGGATCGATTCATTTGATCCAATATCTAGATTTGGCTCGACTTTTTCTTGAGAACTTCTTGCTCATTGAGCCTTTTCTACATGTCACAAAATATTTTGCAAAGAAAGTGAGAGATGATGCTATATAAGTGGAGTTTATGTATGCAAGAAAAAAAGTGAGAGACATGATGCTATAAGTGGAGTAGAACTTTCAAATAACATCAATCTTGATTCTTGAACTTAATAATTCCAGGGAACAAATACACTTGGAAATGGATTCAATTTAAGGAAATGGAAAAATGAATTTTCAAATTCACTAGGTTTTGTAAATTGGATACATGAATTTACATGCAAGCAAAGAAAGTGAGAGACGATGAGCTATTTAAGTGGAGTTGAACAAATGAAATCAAAGATTCTTGAACTTAAGAATTCCATGGAACAAATGCAATTGGAAATAGATGATAAGGAATTTAGGCAAAATGAGGTTCCAAGTTATGGTAATGTCTATGCAAGATGACTATTTTTTAGTATTAAAGTTTTCAAGTTATCTAACATGGTTTTCATAATTGGAAATAGATTTATAAGAAAAACATTGAGGTGTTAATAAAAGTCCTAAACACACACAAGAGAGAGAGAGAGAGAGAGAGAGAAGAAATAAGCATGTACCTTGTTTCTTTCTATGATAATTTTCCAAGTTTTCTTTGCGCCTCTTTTGTTCTTCTTCTTTTGAAAATTTTCGTTGTGCCTTATTTTTTCTTTTTCCTTGTTCTCGCATTTTCTTCTTCAAGTTAAATATGTCTCAAAACAAATCCTCTACCAAAGGTAAATTCTCCCCCAAAATTTGTCTTGATTGATAAAAATGCAAAGTTGTCTTCTCCAATATTTGCCTTGATTGATAAAAATGCAAAGTTCTCTTCTCCGAAATCTACCCTCCTTGATAAAAAATGTTAAAATCTCTTCTCCAAAATCTGCCTCCTTGATAAATGTGCAAAAATGTCTTCTCCAAAATCTGCTTTCCAAGTGATATAAATGCAAATTAATCTTGCAATGATATGGAATAATGAAAAATAAGCTTGTATTTATATGCATATGGGAAATTTTTTTAAATTAAAATGCATTCGCCAACCAAGGGTTCGAGCTCAAATTCACCTTCAATTATATTCAAATTTTGTAAGATTACATGTGTAGAACTACATAGGTGTATGCACACTTAATATTTTAATGCACATTTAACATGTGTTTAACATATATAAATCATAAATACTTGAGCATGAGTTCTCTAAATATAAATTTAAAATTTGTATAAACACGTTATTGAGTGTAAACATGTACATGTACATATGTATCTATTAATGTATAAACATTTAAACATAAGCAAACACATGTACATGCAGATAGATTCAATGTATAAACATAAACATGTTATAAGCAAAGAGGTACATGCAGGTAGATTGAATGAAAATAAACATATAAATGTAGATTATATAAACACTCTTGAGTGTACTAAACATGTGCACATGTAGATTAATGTATAAACATTTAAACATAAGAAAACACATGTACATGTAGATAGATGAACATAAAAATAAAGATAATAAGAAAATCTAGGTACATGCATGTATAGATTGAATGAAAATAAACATATAAACATAAGAAAATGTGTATGTATATCATATAAGCAAATGTACTAGAGATCATCAAATGTACCTGTAACAATGTATCAACAATCTAAAAAATGTACTAGATAGATCATCAAATGTAAGTAATAATGTATCAACAACCTAACAAACATGTACTAGAGATCATCAAACATGTATCCCAAGTCATATATAATGTTAAACAACTCATAAATCTAGTGCAACCTAATATGAATGTTGAATCCTAGTCGAACAATTATTTGAATGAGAACCTTGCTCTAACGGATGTGTCGAGCCCTGGAGATAAAATTGTGTACACAATGTGTTAAATACATATATCATATTATAAATTTTATGAAAGTTATTTAAGAATGTACATGTATTTTTAAATATTTATCTAGATCTATTCATACATATGCATGTACATATACATGTGTATATATAAAAATTTAAAAATCACATGTCCACTGGCAGCAGAATCATCCACAGAGTCACGTCGACATACACAATTTGAACCAAGGCTAGGAGTAACATGAGGTATGTCCATATACAATATATATACATATATATTACATGAATATCTAGTTAAAACTAAAATATAAAAATAATTTAAAAAAGAATTGAAACATGCACATGCACACATACATGCACATCATTTTGTATTGGATGATCTAAGTCCTTTGTAATGGTCGTCTCCACCAAATCAATCAAATTCTTATTCAACACATCAAGATCTACATCCATTTGAGCCATCTCATGTCATGCCAGAAATGATGAGTGAAGGGGCCTGATAGGGTAGGGTTGGATGGAACAATCACTGTTCCATGCTCTGGGTCCTTGTTCTCAAGAACTCCTAGGTGACTCTCCCACGTTAACCTTTAGGTCCTATCTCATGTATAGGTACCCCTGGTTCTACTGGCCAACCCCACTATCATTTCACTCTCCATCTACCAAGCCAATCTTGGTGCCTTGCCACTAACTCTCCTTTAGCCCTTAATCTTCCCTAAAGGCCAGTCTAAACTCCATACTCAATTTGATCTATGCAGGGGTATGGGGATGGTTTCTATAGGTTCACACCATCCTAACTTAGCTCTGAAAACTCCACCTTGCTTCATTAGTCCATCGGTTTCATCAAACCCTCATCTAGGGTTTTAGTTCCCTAATTCTAGGCTTCCCAAATTAGGTCTTTCCTCTGAGAGAATGAGATAACTCTCCTAAATTCTACAAAGAACCCTGAATCTTTTCTATGGATTCTTAGTCCTGATGTCTACCACTTCAATATTTCAAAGGTATTAACCCTTGACTGTCCGTACACAGGTCAGACCTTCAATTTTGCAAAATAGGCCTCTTCTTTAGGTTTTCTTGTCCACTCAATAAACTGTTAACTAGTTCTCCACTCAAACGGACTGGTGAAGCCTCCTCTTTGTTACCAAGCCTCTACAAGGCTTCCATCCACCTTTCTACCATGTGGTTTATCAGGGAAAGGTCACCCCTGCAAGCCAAGTGCTTTGCACTCCTTGACTTTCCTAGCCGGGCACTGTTAAGCTCGCCTAGGAGAAGTCTTCCACAGAGCTTTGTTGACTCCTACCTACTCCTAATGCTACCATATTTACAAAAATGGAGCCTAGCCATAGTTTCCAAGAGCCCATACACTAGGTACAGGGGAAGAGTGGACTAGAACTCCATTTCTGTCGGTCTACCAGTCAGAACAGCAGTGGAAAGAACCTAACTAACTACAATCAAAAGCTTGAAACGATGAAAACAAACTAACTATAGAACCAAACAATGCTTGGAAGACAACTACATTACATTCCACACGTATATCAATGCCTGGTTTATGCCATTAACACACTACCAAGAACAAAATACAGAAAATTAGTCAATCTTCTCACTGTCCTCGCATGTCATTCATGAAATTTCAAATTACAAAACTTCCAATGCCTTCCAACCTTTCACACAGGTTGAGGCACACCTTAAATAGTTTTCCCAAGGTAGTTAACTTTCCCCTTGGTCAAACATGTAGGTTACAAAGTGGCAAAAGTGCAAAATGTTCCACTTTGCCACTTTTGCCACTTTTGCCTATTCAAACAAAGCTAGGAAAAGTGAGTTTTTACACTCATTAAACCTTCCCTACTGATCACTCCTGATGGCTCCTGATCACTACTTATTCCTAACCTTCTAACTCAATTGCAATGGTCAACATGACCTTCAAAGTATCAAAAACTCAAAACTTCATCCTAGGTCCTCAAATTACCTAGTACTTCCTAGTGCTTCCTAGGTGCTCCTGCACCATTCTCCCCCTCTCTGCCCAAACACTAAGGAATGGAAGGAGAGATCAGTGACATATCAATGCCATGCTTCTTGAACTGATCTTCTTGTACCCATGTAGCCTCAGATTCATGCTTGTTCTTCTACTTGATAAGGTGCTCAATGTACACCTTATGCCTTGTAGACTTTTGCACTCTTGACTCCAAGATCTTTTCTGCCTGAAGTTTGTCTTGAATAGGTAAGGGTATGTTGCTTACATCTTTGAAGATCTCCTTACTGGTCTGATCCAAGTCAGTGACTGATCTCTTGTATCTGATCAAATCAGCTATATTGAAAATTGGTGAAATTCCCAAATCAACAGGTAACTCCACCTTGTATGCATTCTTCCCATACTTGGCTAATATCTTGCATGGTCCTACCCTTTTCATCTGTATTTTGGTTGATACACCCTTCTACAAACTTGATTTGTTAAGATGAACCATGACATAATCTCCTACTGCAAATTGCAAATCCTTTCTTGTCATATCTACCTTGTCTTTCAACTTTTGTGTAGCCTCGGTGACTGTCCTCTTTACCTGCTCCTAAATCTCTTTCATGGTTTGAGTGAAGTCTTCAGCATGTCCACTCCTATGTTCCATAGCACCATACACAACTTCAAAAGGACTCTTCCCTGTGGTCCGGTTCACACTGTCATTATAAGCATACTCAGCCTGTGAGATAACCATATCCTATGTCTGTCCATATTCTTTAGTTAGGCACCTTAGAAGGTTACCTAGCACCCTGTTAACCACCTCTGTTTGACCATCAGTCTGAGGATGGTAAGCTGATCCAAAAGATAGGTTGGTACCCAATCTACTCCATAGAATCTTCCAAAAGTGACTCATGAATTTCACATCCCTATCTGAAACAATACTTAAAGGTAATCCATGGATCCTAACAATCTCCTTGAAGAAAAGGTGAGCTATATAGCTACAATCATGAGTGGTTTTGCAAGGAATAAAGTGACTCATTTTGCTGAATCTATCCACCACTACATACACACTATCAAAACCAGTCTTGGTCTTAGGGAGTCCTACCACAAAATCCATGCTCACACACTCCCATGGTCTGTTAGGAATGGGTAAAGGTTGATATAGACCTACATTACTAGCTCCTCCCTTGGCTTTCATACACACAACACATTGCTCTACATATCTCCTGACATCTCTTGCCAACTTAGGCCAATAGTAGAACCTTTGCACTAGTTCTAATGTCTTATTGATGCCAAAATGTCCACTAAGACTACCATTATGCTTTTCCTGAATGAGGTTTTCTCTCATTGACCCTCTTGGAACACATAACTGATTCCCTTTAAACAATAATCCACTTTGCAAAGTATACTCTGAGTATTGGCTATGAAAATGATTCTCAAAGTTAGAACATACCTTGTAGGCCTCTGAGAAATCTTCATCTTCCCCATAGAGATCCTTGAAACTCTCTATGCCAATGCTCTTGATCTGTATCTCTTGGACTGTCAGCAATCTTCTACTCAATGCATCTGCTTCCTTGTCCATTTGTACCTTCTTGTGCTTGATGGTGAAAGTAAAAGCTTGGATGTACTCCATCCACTTCAAGTGTCTATTTCTCAACTTCTCTTGGGTGTTGATATAACTGAGTGCCTGATTATCTATAAAGACCACAAACTCCTTGGGTAGAAGGTAATGCCTCCACTTCCTAAGTGACTGAACCAAAGCATAAAGTTCTAAATCATAGGTAGAATACTTCTTCTTAGCTTCATTAATCTTTTCACTGAAGAAAGCTATGGGCCTGCCTTCTTGACTAAGCACTCCTCCTATTGCAACTCCACTAGCATCACACTCCACAGTAAACAATTTGTCAAAGCTTGGAAATAAGAGAATAGGTTGAGTTGCCACTTCTTGTTTCAGTTTCTCAAATCCTTTCTCAGCTTCTTGAGTCCACACAAACTTAGTTTTCAAACCACCCTTTATTGTATCTAGGACTAGTGCACATATGCCACTAAAATTTCTTATGAATTTCCTATAAAATTGAGCCAATCCATGGAAAATTCTTACCTTTGTCCCTATTGTTGGTGTAGGCCAATTTAGGATAGCTTCCACCTTGCTTGGATCCATCTTCAATGATCCTTGTGACACTACAAAACCCAAGTATACAAGTTCTTGTTTGAAAAACTCACACTTCTCTAGGTTGATGGCTAACTTCTCCTCTTGCAATCTTCTAAGAACCATCTCCACATGTTTAAGGTGTTCTTCTGCTATCTTGCTAAAGATAAGTATATCATCAAGATATACAACCACAAATATCCCTGTAAAGTCTTTGAGTACTTCATTCATGAGCCTCATGAATGTGCTAGGGGCATTAGAGAGGCCAAATGGCATAAATCTCCACTCATACAACCCATTTGTTGTCTTGAATGTTGTTTTCCACTCATCTCCATCCTTGATTCTGATATGATGGTATCCACTCTTGAGATCCAACTTGGTGAAGTACTGAGCTCCTCCAAGACAATCCATCAAGTCTTCAATTCTAGGAATGGGAAACCTATACCTGATTGTGATCCTATTTATTGCTTTAGAGTCAGTGCATAATCTCCACTTGCCTCCTTTCTTAGTTGCTAAGACCACTAGTACTGCACATGGGCTGATGCTCTTTCTAATCAAGCCTTGATCCAATAACTCTTGCACTTGTCTAGCTACCTCTAGATTCTGATCTGGTGTAAGCTTATATGCTACTTTGTTAGGCAATGATGCTCTAGGTATTAAGTCAATCTGATGACTAATGGCTCTTTTAGGAGGTAAAGTTGCAGGTGTACCATCACTTACTATGTCTTTGTACTTCTCAAGCAAATTATGGATTACTCTGGGTATGACTATTTTTTCAGTCTTATCTTCTTCTTTGGACTGCAACAAGACTACATATCCTTCACCTCCTTTATGTAGGGTGTTAAGGAACTCCTTCCCACCACTTAACAAGACACTTGGTGTCTTTGACTATCCTTCATCCTCTTCTGACAGTGACTGCAACTTAAAAGTCTTCCCATCCTTCTTAAATGAAATGGTATTCTCCTTTCCATCATAGATGGCACTTCTGTCATATTGCCATGGTATGCCCAATAGTAGATGGCATGCATCCATAGGTAATACATCACAAACTAGCTTATCTTTGTACCCTCCAATAGAAAATTCCACCGTTACTTGCTCATTGACAAGAAAACTCTGCCCTTTGTTCAGCCATGTCACCTTGTAGGGGTTAGTGTGGGGTACCTTTTCCAATTTTAGCTTCTTTACTGCCTCTGCTGAGATGATATTATCTATTGAACCTGAATCTACAATGACCTTGCATACTTTTCCAAGTATCTTGCACCTCACTCTAAATAGAGCTCTTCTTTGTTTTGGTTCTTCCTTGACTGGTTGCCTGATCAACACTCTCCTAAACATCAAATTCTCTCCCATTTCAGATTCAATATGATTGATCTCAGGTGATTTGATGCTCATGGTGTCCTCTTGTGCATATTCCACCCTTTTCTCAGCAATTGATGATGATGCTTTCTTCGGGCACCTATAAGCTAGATGGCCTACTTGACCACAATGGTAACATTTCATGGTAGCAAAATATGAATTGCTCCTGCCTGCTCCTCTTCCTCTATTTGATCCTCCTTGAGAACCTCTACCTCTTCCATAACCTCCTCTAGGAGATGTTTCACCTCCATGCTCTGTGAGTTTAGATTCACCTTGGTTTCTTTGCTCATTTCCTCTACCTTGGTAGCCACCTCTATGTCCTCTTTGATCTCTGCCTTTTCCTCTGCTCTTAGAAGCCTGATCATGTTTCCTCTTGCTTCTTTCCTCAATTTTGATAGCTAATTGATAGCATTGATGTACTGTCTTAGGACTTAGAAGAGTCATCTCTTCTTGGATGTTCCACTTCAAACCATTCAGATACCTAGCCACTTTGAGACTTTCATCCTATGAGACATTGGACCTCATGCAAATTTTTTGAAAATCCTCAGTGTAAGTGTTCACATCTTGGTCTCTTTGCCTCAAGCTTTGCCTCTTCTTATGTAGCTAAATCTCATAATCATCTGGTATGTATGCTTCTCTTACTTTTGCCACCATACCTTTCCAAGTTGAAATAGGCCTCTTGCCTTCCTTTTCCCTCTCTGTCTGAATGAATTTACACCATGTCAAGGTAGATCCTCTCAATCTAGACTTGGCCACCTTCACCTTCTGTGCTTCAGTGACTCCATCACATTCAAAATGGTTCTCCATGCCTTCTATCCAATCTAGGACTAAGTCAGCCTCTAATTTCCCACTAAACAGTGGTATTACTTCAAGTGCTTTCCCACTCAAAGCTTTCAATGCCTTCAAGAAAGGCTCCTCTTGAAAAATAGGGTCAGGTTCATGAGTCTTTTCTTCCTCTGCAACCTCTTCACACTTTGGTTCCCTACCCTCCAATCTATCACTAACCTCATCGGCCTTAATTTGTACATTATTCAATGCTTCCTCAAGTTGAGCTAGTCTTTCTCTCAACCTTCTATTATCTTCCTTCTGATCTTCAACCTTCTTTTCCAATTCAATGTTTGTCACCATGGTTGTGGAACCACTAGATTCAAGGTCTGACATACAAGTTCTAACCCAAATCTTTAACTTGCTTTGATACCAATTTGATAGGGTAGGGTTGGATGGAACAATCACTGTTCCATGCTCTGGGTCCTTGTTCTCAAGAAATACTAGGTGACTCTCCCACCTTAACCTTTAGGTCCTATCTCATGTATAGGTACCCTTGGTTCTACTGGCCAACCCCACTATCATTTCACTCTCCATCTACCAAGCCAATCTTGGTGCCTTGCCACTAACTCTCCTTTAGCCCTTAATCTTCCCTAAAGGCCAGTCTAACCTCCATACTCAATTTGATCTTTGTAGGGGTATGGGGATGGTTTCTATAGGTTCACACCATCCTAACTTAGCTCTGAAAACTCCACCTTGCTTCATTAGTCCATTGGTTTCATCAAACCCTCATCTAGGGTTTTAGTTCCCTAATTCTAGGCTTCCCAAATTAGGTCTTTCCTCCTAGAGAATGAGATAACTCTCCTAAATTATCCAAAGAACCCTGAATCTTTTCTATGTATTCTTAGTCTTGATGTCTACCACTTCAATATTTCAAAGGTCTTAACCCTTGACTGTCTGTACACAAGTCAGATCTTCAATTTTGCAAAATAGGCCTCTTCTTTAGGTTTTCCTGTCCACTCAGCAAACTGTTAACTAGTTCTCCACTCAAACAGACTGGTGAAGCCTCCTCTTTGTTACCAAGCCTCTACAAGGCTTCCATCCACCTTTCTACCACGTGGTTTATCAGGGAAAGGTCACCCCTGCAAGCCAAGTGCTTTGCACTCCTTGACTTTCCTAGTCAGGCACTGTCAAGCTCGCCTAGGAGAAGTCTTCCACAGAGCTTTGTTGACTCCTACCTACTCCTAATGCTACCATATTTACAAACATGGAGCCTAGCCATAGTTTCCAAGAGCCCATACACTAGGTACAGGGGAAGAGTGGACTAGAACTCCATTTCTGCCGGTCTGCTAGTCAGAACAACAGTGGAAAGAACCTAACTAACTGCAATCAAAAGCTTGAAACGATGAAAACAAACTAACTACAGAACCAAACAATGCTTGGAAGACAACTAAATTACATTACACATGTATATCAATGCCTGGTTTATGCCATTAACACACTACCAAGAACAAAATACAAAAAATTAGTCAATCTTCTCATTGTCCTCGCTTGTCATTCATGAAATTTCAAATTATAAAACTTCCAATGCCTTCCAACCTTTCACACAGGTTGAGGCACACCTTAAATAGTTTTCCCAAGGTAGTTAACTTTCCCCTTGGTCAGACATGTAGGTTACAAAGTGGAAAAAGTGCAAAATGTTCCATTTTGCCACTTTTGCCTATTCAAACAAAGCTAGGAAAAGTGAGTTTTTACACTCATTAAACCTTCCCTATTGATCACTCCTGATGGCTCCTGATCACTACTTATTCCTAACCTTCTAACTCAATTGCAATGGTCAACATGACCTTCAAAGTATCAAAAACTCAAAACTTCATCCTAGGTCCTCAAATTACCTAGTGCTTCCTAGTGCTTCTTAGGTGCTCCTGCACCAGGGACTATGCAACTGAGATGGGATCAACGATGACAAACTGAGACCGTTCAACATATTCATAAAACCCATAGAAGTTTGCATCCTTTGCAAGTCAACTAAAGGATCAGTAGTTTGTGCAATAACTGAATGATCTGTAGGTGGATCCTGATGTGCACTAGTGCTAGGCTGAGAGTGATGAGAATGATGGGATCCTAGATGTGAATGAACTCCTAAAGCCAAATGACCTCTGACATAGTCTATAGAGATCCCATTGTCTAATGTGATGAAGGAATATGCCTCCAAGAGGTCCTTAGCCAAATAATGCATAGTCCTGCATGCCATATCTCCTATAAGTCCATCGAGTTTTTTGGGTGTAGGGATGCCCACCGCTGTAAAAGGATCCATGTTGTTGTGCTATGTTACAAATGGTGTGGATTGTGAATGTCTAGACATCGAATACTGACCCACACAATTAGTAGATATCCTAGTGGTTACAGATGCAATGCTGCCTACACTGCCAATTATTTCCTTTTGGGAAGCAAAGATAACTTGATCCACTAAGGGGGCTAGAGCTGGGGTGAGAGCATGAAACCTTGGTGTTGGGCACCTAGTGGATTTCATGCCTCCATGAGGCAATTTTTTATTTTTTGAGTTTTGGGTGTGTTTCTTTTGTAATAAGGTCTTTTTTGACCATTTCACATGTTTTTGAGTCATTTTTAGGTTGCTAGGAGGGTTGTGGGGTCAAGTTGTAAAATCTTGCAAAATGTTGTCAACTTTGCAAAAGTTGTCAAATTGCAAAAATGAGGAATATGAAGGGTCATTGTGGGAAAATAAGTTATTTGTTCATTGAAACTCAAAGGGAAGTTGGTAAATTGATGTAATATGTTTAAATTTTCCTTGATAAGGTGACACCAAGGTTGGTGGCTTGTAGTTTGAAGAGAACTCAATACAAAACCCTTGTTTTTCTGAAAATTCCAATATTTTTTGTTGTTTCAAAACATTGTACATTTTTGTATGAAATTTTTATGATTTATAGTTTATTTTACTAGATGGGGAATGAAAATATATTTCTATTGGTTTAGGTCTCATTGAATTTCATTGATTTTTGATAGTTTTATCACCATTTTACTCAAAACAGGTTTGAAACCCTAGTTCAACAGGGTTGAAAGGAAGAAAAATGTAGAATTCTCAATTATACGAATAAAAACTTTTCAAACTTAGTGGAATGGAGTTAGATAGGGTATATTTTGATTTTGTGATATTTTTAGAAGTAGGGTGCAAGTTTTGGTGAGGTTTTGTGTAAATAAGATGATGCCCTAGGTTGGAAAAACACTTGTTCTGAGCAATTTTGATGCATAGAGGTAGGGTTATTGTGAAGAGTTCTTATGGGATCATTTCAGATGATGATAAATGAATGCGAAGACCTATTTTTATGTTTCTAAGGTCTTGGAATTGGAATTTGAGGTCTGGAGTGTGTAGAACCATTGAATTCCTTGTTGTAGGAGCCTAACTAGGCCTTTGTACAAACGTAACAGTAGAGATTTGAGGGATATGTTCCAAAGAAACCTTATGAGATTGTGAGATATGTAATGAAGGGGATTATGGGTATCTAAATCTGGTTTTGGTTTGTGGATAGGAGTTATTTCTTGAAAGTTATGGTCAAAATTCATTGTTTGGAATGCTACAAGGAAATATGGGGAAATTGTGAAAAAACACCAAGATAGGGTCTTCAAGGTTGAAAGATTTTTTTAGGTTGGTTGAATCGTGATTTTTTTGAAGATCTCCACCTTGCTTTGCATCAGACCTGTTGCCAACCAATACCCTAAACATTAGGGTTGGTCTACCTTCTTGACGATAGGTGGGCCTATCGACAATCCTGCCATGCCCCTGGCCAACATATGGTGGAATGTCCAAGTAGTTGACTTTGTGGCCCAAATGGACCTCATACAACCACTAAACAAAATATAATGGAAGTTGGTCATTGTTTGGATATTGATCATGTGCTACAAGAAATCATAGGTAGATCAATTGGGCCAAAACAACATCCACACATTTGGTGACCTGATATCCCCTCACCTTACACTTATTTTGATAGAATGGAAAATATTGGTTTTTAATCATATCTTTGGTCACAACATCATGTATTTGTTTATAGGGAACCTCAACATGTACATCTTCTCGCATGTGGAAAATAATAGCAACTACTCTATCAGGGGAAAATGCACTAGTATCCCTAAGTTTATCTCTTATTTGTTCTAGGCTTTGTAATATGAACATGTAAGTTTCTCCATATATGCCTACATTTGTACCATTAGTTAATGAATCTCTCAATTTCCTAATCTCACTATTAGTATTTGCAAAGAGTGTTTGCAAAGGTGGAACAGGTGCATTTTCCATGTGATATGTATGTACCTAAAGGAGCAATGAGACCTTGGTTTAATATATCTAGATCTAGAGAATATAAATAACATGGGACATGTACGTGTGTTTAATTTAAATTTAAAAAAGTTCTAAATAAATACAAGTGTGCACATGATATAGAATACATAAATTAAAAATGAACACTAGATTTATCTAGATAATAGTTCTCAAGTGCATACATATACATTCAATAAATTTAATGTAACTTCTATCTAAATTGCTAAACACTTGTGAAACAAGTAAATTAAAAATTTACATAATTCAAAGTCATGCACGAACTCGTTTCACCAAAATGTAGAAACTTCTAACTATACATTTAAATATATATAAAATGATCTTAAATATATTCAATCCACATGAGTTACAAATCATAGGGGGGCCAACAAGTGCTAAATTAGATTGAGATTTGAAAGTACAAATATATTAGAGATAAGGTCTAGTTCAAACTATTTAATAAAATATGTTTCACATTTCTTATATAGAAGTTTCAAGCTAACATGTATGTAAATTGCAATTATCTATGTTCAACAAAACTATATTTAAACTTCATAAATTCAAAAGGCATATCAAATTTAGATAAGAAATTTATCAAATACAAATCTTTCATGTGTGATTCCTTACTTGAAAGTTATTGGTCAATCCCCACTAGAGTTTCAACAAAACTTCCTATACTAGAGGTGAGGAGGGGTCCATTTTTTTGGAACTAAATGTGAACTTAAATAAGTGCATGCAAAGTAACATTATTTAATTGTGCCATTAAGAGGGTTTAGTGTAATTTAAAGGAATTTGTGACATGGTCTAATTATGAGGTGAAGATAGCAAATATGCTTAGATCAAGAGAAGAAAGGTGCATACAATTATTGATGTATATATACAAAGTTGTGTCTTGTAGTAAGGCAAAAAAATGATATGAACATGTAATTCATGATAAGGCTCATATATACATAGTAACATAAGGATGAGCTCGAGCATGCATGGAAAATTGATAAGCATTAAGTGGAAAATATGATGCCTCATAAGTAGTTAAACATGACAAATTATATATGGTATCAAAATAGATCAAAATCATAATGAAAATAACAATAAAATCATAGTCTACACACATAGAATACATCATATTTATGTAGCATAGATCATGAAAACTCATAAAATATATGTGAATGAATCATAACACATGTATGAATACCCAAATTGGGAACATGAAATTTATGAGAAATAATATTTAAGATCTAGATCAAGAATTCATTGAGGAAAATATGAGAGTGAAATGTATGTGATAGATAAAGAGAGCATGTGCTAAATATAAAAATGATAATATATAATCTAGAAACCCCTCAAGTATGTACAAATGACTTGAATAAATCCTAATATAGAAAGTAAAAGAGAGTATATAAAACATAACAAACATGACTAATGAAGGTGTTTAAAATGAAAGGATACCACCATAGAAATTATAGATAAAGTAACAAGGAGGATCACACCAAAGATGACATAAATGGAATGCTTAAGTAGAACTTTAATAGACAATACAACATTGATTTACCCATCTTATAATCAAACCATGCCATATCCTAAAAAATAATTTAATTTGAGTCTCCAATGATAAATCTTTGAAGTGCTAGTATTCAAATAACAATTAAGAATATATTAAGAATGAATCCTATGGAGAGACGCTCTTATTTATCAAGTATCAAACTCTTGGAAGAGACACCCGAAACTCTATTAAAAAGATCTTGTATTTTATTATTTAAAGAAGGGGAAGAAATATAAGTTTTATGTTGACAAATGACTTTCTCTAATGCATCCATTCTATAAATGTACACCAAAATGTAGGATGACCAAGTGTGTAACAAAAGCATTAAAAAGAGTCACTTGATTTCTTCTTCATCTTGGAACAAAACTTGAACTAGACTTTGAAGGTTAAGGGTTACTAGTTTTGTGATTGAAATTATTATTGTTAATTATAGGTGCCTTATTCTCTATTGATTAACCTATGGATGCCACTTGGCCAGTAGGTAAATAATCAGGGCTTAATTTGGGAGTATCCAGGGATGGGCTATGTCTCCAATGAAAAATATTATAATATTTGATTAGATCTATTGTACATATGAGGCTCAGTTTCCAATATGGGTGGTGTAGATTTGATTTTGAAACAAGATTGTCTTGTGGTATGCATAGCTACTATTTTTGGGTTTACTAGGTAAGAGGAATAACCAAGATATAGGACAAAAAATACTTTCAATATGGACCCACAAGTGTGTATTCCCAAGTAACATGATAAGTTAAAAGAAAAGAGAGATGAATATAGGTCATAATAAAAAAGGTATAGAAAAAATCCTTTTTCTATTTGTATGAAAAGTTAATGAATATAAACTAATTTGGATATAAACTATTGATCTTTATGTTTCCTATGCTTTATTTCATCTTATCGTTTCATCCTTGATAAGGTCATGTCTTTCTAACCTATGCATGCATTTTGCGACATAGAGGGCATTCCTTGTCTTAGAAAATGTAACTGGCATAGAGGAATCGACTTGACTAAAGCAAAAACAACACGCTTAACCAACCATATATAAATCTAAAAAATGCAACCTAAAGGGTTACCAATGACAAAATCCATGAAATAAAACTACCAAATTTGATGAGGTTACTAATAGCAGCATCAAATTTGACCACTAGAGACAAGGATGAGAATCTTGAAATGCAAGATGACTTAAGAAAATTAGTGCATGCTTGTTTGCATATGTTGACCTATGTTTTTCTTACCTAGTTAGCCTTGGATTGAGTTTTAGGGTCTAAATGTCCTTTTAGTCCCATGTGCCATGAATGAGGAGCTCAGAATCATTCATATGATTCTTGAGTTGATTCTTAGTAGATGTCATAGGTACCCTATTTGAAATATAAACCATAGGAATACTAACTTGATAATATGTGCCCCTTCAATTGGTTCCTACAAAGTATCCAAATATAATCGAAGGTGAGGAAAAATTATGCATGATGAAAAATATGAAAGAACATAATTAGTGGACCATCATGTGTGAGAAGAAATTAATAGATATAATAAATATTTTCTTGAAGAATATAATGTATATATAATAGTATAAGAATATATGCTATATATATCAATGAGTATCAAGAAAAAGTTTGCTCGAAGTGTAAAATAATCATAAAAAGGTGGCCCTAAATGCTATATAAATATCCTATTGATATACATATTAAACTAGTTATTGTGCCAAGTAACATTATAATTGTGTCATCAAGGAGGTTTGGTGCAATGGAAAGGAATGCAACCTACATATATATAAGGTTGGATATCTCCAACATTTTATCCAAGTTTACACATGTCAAGCTTTGAGGATAAATATTTTTATGAAGGAAGCAATTGAATATTATGCCTTGTTCTTATTCATTATCATAGGTGAAATTAGAAGTGATAATCATGAAGGGTGTAATGTCAACTTAAGCATATTATTTTTGATATACTAATTTATTTTAATGTGGATCATAAATAGATAAGGAAGAACCTAGTTGATAGCTTTAAAATTAATGCATTGATGTTTAAGGTATAAGTGGTGGATCTTATGCATATGGGATTGGTTGTTTTAGTATTGAGGTAGATTCCTATAATGATAGCAAAAATGGGACTCATTTGGAATTTCACTAGATTTTTAGGTAATTTATTAATTTTTCTAAAACTACCAAATATAAAAGAGAACATATTCTTGTGGGTTGCATCTAGAACTCCTTTTAATCATTCATTCACTTACACTATTTACTAGGTAAGAGGAATCACCAAGTTATAAGACAATAAATACTTTCAATATGAGTACAAGTGTGTGTATTCCATTAACATGTAATAAGTTAAGAAAAGAGAGATGAATATAGGTCACAAATAAAAAGAGTACTAGAAAAAATCCTTTTCTATATGTATGAAAAGGTAAGGAATATAAAATAATTCAAGGAAAGAAACTATTGATCTAAATAAGGATATAAATCTATTTGTTTTATAAATTTAACTAAGGTAGAGGAATGATTGATTCATTTGAATGAACCAAAGTATTACTATCTATCAAAATAGATGTGAGATGGTATAGATTTCATCCATGTGTTCTCGTGCTATTAGAAAATGCTATCAAGAACATTGGATTTTGTTTAGAAGGTTCAATTAATTGAACAATAATAAGAATGCATATATTGAAGCAAATAAACTTAAAAATTATATATATTTTGATAGATACCCATACAATATCTTTTTATGTTAGTTATAAATTCTTGTACCTTAGGTGCTTACATGCACATCCTTATTACTCTTCTCTAGGGTGTTACTACAAAAATTAGTTCATTTTTTTCATGGTCATTATAAAGCAATGTTTATGGATTGATACATAAGGTTGTTATGGAGCATTATATGAACTATAAGGATATCACTAATTCAATATGATCTTTTTTATGTCAATGACAACACACAATAAACCATAATGATTATTTTTTAGGATCAATTCATATGAAACTATGATCAATGGACTAGAAGGAGAAAATGAAGTTGCTCTAAACCATGGATAGCCCAAAGAAAATAACAAATACTAAAATTAAATATAAATCACGATGAAAGAGTTCGAGTAACCCAAGAACCATAAAAAATCCAAAATTCCCACTCATACAAATAAATGCTAGAAAGAGAAAGTAACAAATGAAAATCCCAATATTAGATATAAACTAGATTTCAATCAATTTGCTAGGACCAGAACATTGGACAACCCAAACAAAATAACAAAAAATTAAAATTAAATATACACCATGATCAAAGAGTTCAAGAAACCCAGGGACCAGTTATTACCTTAGCCAATTATACCATAACAAACTAACTATTTTAGTATGAAAAGTATAAGCCTTATTCAAAAGTTTAAGAGGCCTCTGATTGCTAAAAGAGATATTTAAAATTTTAATTGAAAGAAAGTGGTCAAAATCAAGATAAACCACAAAAATGCAAGTGGAACTTAGTCATGGGCAGCCTAAGCAGGGATAGTAGAAGATATATAAAGTTCAAGCTATAATATTGTAAAATTATAAAGTAGATCCCGACTAATCAAAAAACTCAAGTTAATCCATGACCAAAGGTTTAAGGGGATATTTTTCTTCATATAACATAAAAATGGGTAAACTACGAAAAATTATCCAATCAAAAGTCATAATCATTCAAACTCTCACCAGAAGAAAGTGAATATAAATTTAACAGGAACATAATCATGGAGAGTCTAAACAAAAATGATAGAAATACAAAACTGAAAGTAGTTTGACATTGTCAAATTAACAACTAGAGACTCGTTGATGAAAAATTTTAAGCTAAAGGGCATGATCAATAGGCTCATAATTGTTTCTTTCTTTTGAATGTATAAGAAGAAAAACTTTAAATAATTAGATCTAATCAAAAGCACTAATCCTTGCAATTCCAATAGAAGAAAATAATCAAGAGGAATTCAAATCATGAAAATCCCCAAAACAATCAAATACAATAATTGCACACCAAATTAAAAAAATTGTAAATTTACCACAAAATTTATTTCATGATCTAGGCTACAAGATTCTGACAAAGATTTTGGAAGTTTTAGTATCACATCCGTATATTTCATTTGAAAGACAATTTTTTGTAATTTTATCAAAATAATTCTTCTTACGTGTTAGGGCATTTCAGGAGATCATATTTTTGGTAGCATTTTGTCAAACGTAGGTCTTGAATCATGGTAGTTCACAAGGTTACATTCTAGGGAAACAAGGGTTGTAATGCATTCTTTGTTGTTTATTTTGTGTGCCCTCTATCAAATATGACACTCCTTTCTTAAGTGTTTATGTTGGAATCATTCTAATTTTTTTTTGACATTATTCAAATTATACAGTGAATTCTATGATTGAGAGATATGCACAAAATGGATTTGTTGAAAACGATTTAGAAACATTCAAGCAAATGAAATTCATTTTGAGACATGTATGCAAAATGTGGAAGCATTAACCAACCTAGAAATTGCACTGGAGGAAGTTGCTCAGGGTGGCGAGTTTGTCAAAGCCTAGTGTTTGCCCAAGAGGTTCGGAGGTTTGTCACTGCAATACAGTGCCCATGAAATGACAGTCAAAACCTAGTCATTTTCACAATGTTTTATTAAAAAAATCCCTAATTCAAGGGTTCGAGCGAATCCCCTTTCACTTGAACCCCATTTTTTATTAAAAACATTCTAATGCTCACTGGTTAGAGCAAACTAGGGGGTTTTCTTGAACACCTTTTAGGGTTCACTCAAACCAATTAGTTCAAGCGAACCCCTTAAATTTGTTCAAACACTAAAAATGCATTTTTGCTTCCTCAATAAAATTATAAACCGGTTTTGTGGCCCTACCCTAATATGCCAAAATTAAATACATTTCTCTTATGTCCCCTAGAATACTTTCCAAGAAACATGGAGACATGAAAATAACTTAGGTTTGCAAGGTAAATGTCACCTAACCTAACAGTTGGATCCCTAATGCCTTGACCCATGGTATGTATTATAGTATCTTCAATCTCTGATCCCCTTCCCACCTTTGTTTCTATGAAATTTTGAATAATTATTTTCAAGAAAGGGAATCCTAGTATGAAAACCCTATTAATTTCATAGGGCAATCTCATATAGAGTTTGTATTTGAGCTTCATTGGATGTGGACTCTCATCACGTTGTTTTGATATTAGTTTTCATTGTTGTTGGTCTGAATTTCTATTGAGTTAATGATATTGTAGAACTATTTGAATGTAATAAAATCATTATTGTAATAAGAAATAGAAAATGATTTACACCTTTTATTATTGTTCATTATAATAAGAAGATCAAGATTTATTTCTATCATTTTCATTTGAAATGTAATGATATTGTTGATGTAAATAGTAATTTTAATCTAAGTCGCATAAGATTGTTAGGGTTGATAGTGTTGGTATTCAAATAATAAGTCTTTATGGAAGGTTAAGAATCAAATTTGTACTATTCTTTGGCCCAAACATTATAATTATGTTATCAAATGGTTATTTCCATTATCCTGTCAATCTATTCACAAATTTAATCATTTTACTAAGGTTTTCTTGAAATAATTTAAAGTATAAGAGTTGTTATTATAAACTTATTTGAATGTATCCAAAGACCAAATGAGTGCATCAATGATTATGTTATAAGATTTCAATCCTTGTGTTCTAAATTTATTACTCTCTTGCATGATCTTGAATTATAAGATACCTTGACTACAAGATTACTCAAGACAATTGTAAATAGTGTGTATCTCAATATATTTTTATATTTTATCGATCTATGTGTACATGGGAAAAATATTGAATCTAAGTTATTAACAAGAAATATACTTAAATATTGGTCATCAACTCCAAAGGGTCCTTTATATGCTTTGAAATATTAAAATTCAAACAAGTTATCTAAATAAAATAGTACAAAGGAAAATCTTAATTAAATGGATACCAATTTTATTTTTCCATATTTTAAATAAAACACTTAAGATGATAAGAGCATAGGAAAGGTAAAAATTTACAATATGATAAGATCCACACTTGTAATAATAGAAATAAGACAATGCAAATGATAGATCACACACAACAAGAAAATTCTATGGGCCAAGATACTTTTATGCATAATTAATGCAAATAATAGAATAAACCCTCAAGGTAGGGTAACATTGTATAATACTCTAAATTATGTAAGAAGTCACTCCAAGCTATATCTCAAAGAGATCCTAAACACATATCATACTCTTCACATTTCCTTAAAAAAAAGTAACCTACTTTATATAGAGCTCCTCCTACAAACATAATGGAGGGGTAAACAACTAAACCATATGCAGGCCTACTCATTATACAGTATAATTAATTATACTTATATAATTGTTCATATTACCTAATGTAAATAACTTAAGGGATGTGTGTCACATGCAGAAATATTTATCCACTTATATACATTATAATATCATATCCCTAAGTACATATCATCTTTTGAGTACTTTCAATCTGCTATGATGGAACCAACTATTAACCTTTCTGCTGGGTTAAAAGATCATCTATTGGATATCATCCCCTCAGCTTTATCTAGTGAAGAAAATGCTCTTCTTTTGAGGCATGTTTCTAAGGAGGAAGTTAGGGATACTACTTTCTCCATGGGGGCTTATAAGGCTCTTGACTCTGATGGGTTCCCCCATGCACTTTTTATAGGAATTTTGGGATATTGTAAGGATTGTTATTTTTATGACAGTTAAATATATTTTAGATTGGGGAAACTACTAAAACAAATAAATAATACTTTTATTTCTCTTGTTCCTAAAAATCATGAACCTTCAAAAATTTGTAGAGATTTTCAAACCCATTAGCCTCTATAATACTATTTATAAGATCCTCTCTAAAATTCTTGTGAATAGATTAAAAACATTTTTAGAAAATGATCTATGGGTACCAAAAAGGTTTTGTGCTTGGTTGTCAAATCCTAGATGCCATTTTTTCCACTCATGGAATAATGTATTCAATTCTGACATGAGTAACATCCTTGGTATGGTATTCAAACTGTATATCTTTAAAGCATATGACAAACTGTCCTAGAATCTCTTATTCCGAGTTCTAGAAAAAATGGCTTTAATGAGAAGATCGTCAACCTTATAAGGGAATGTATGTCAATGATTAAGTATTTGATGCTTTTCAATCATGTTCCTAGAGGATTCTTCAATGTTCAAAGGGGATTAGATAGGGAGACCCTCTATCCCCATATCTTTTTATAATGATAGTTGAAGTCATGGGATAAAATAAACTAAAATTACTTGATAATGGAGCTCTTAAGGGAATCAAACCTGCCACCTCCCTTAACCCTTTAGTTACCCAACAATTTTTTGATGACACTATTCTATTTTTAAAAGCCTTTATGGTGGAAGCAAGGAAATGAAATTCGTGTTTAAAAAATATATTGTTGTTCTAGTTGTAGAGGCAAACTAATGTGTTATGGACTTGGTAAATTTTACACAATTCAGGGCGTGCCAAGTGAAATAGTCCTTTTGACATTGCTAGCCTACATTGAATTATCAACAAAGGAGCATAAAATTTTGATGGTACATCACTATATGCTCCTTCATGGGCTTGTAACAACCTAAGTTACTCTATACTAACTTATTTAAACTATTCTACCTTGCTAGAATTTGATAGAATTGCAAAAACAATGAAAGTAGTTATACAATCTAGTGGCCATAGGTGCCTGCAACATAAGATGTAGGTGACTGCCTAAGATCTGCAAGTGCAAAACTAATCTGAACTTACTTAAAATGATAAAATAGATATTCCTAATCTCTGGAGAACTATGTTTTATCTTTGTTCATGAACAAATACAACTTTCACTAACCATAAACCGTTTTACTTGCATTGTACATGTAAAATAATGGAAAACAAAATTACTGAAAATACATAAATAACAAAGAAGTAATTAAAGTGAAGAATAGTATCTGAGTGGCCAGTTTAGAAGATTTCTTGACTTAATTAAAAACTAGATCTAACTGAGATCCTCACACATCCATAAATCATACAACTGAATTCATTGCATAACGTTGGATGTTAGAAAGAATCCTTCTTGCAAATTTTATTTCATAATATCAATATAACAACATATCCTTGAATAACTGGAAAACTACCAATTGTTGGTACTTGTGACAAAATCAACTAATTGAACTATGAACTCATCCCCTAGCTTTATAAAAAATAGGGAGATTTTTATTCAAACTAACTAACTAACTAACTAACTACAATCATAAATTTATTTCCTAGATATGAGGAGACAAAAGAATGATTGAATTATTCATCTAACTGCAAAAAGGAAAGAAAGACCTACTCAAACAAGGACATCTTGCATGTGAAAGACATAGACAAACATCCAATATTCAAGAATAGATATCTTTCAGTATTTATTCCTTCCATAATGACCACACTTAGCTCCAAAGCTTCCTACATTTGTACGACTTGAACTTCATTAATCCCTATTTTGCTACTTTAGTGGTTTGCTACAAATACTCCCTCCTTGTCACCACATGTTGAGTTGTAAGGAGATTAATCCATATACATACATATGCAACTAACTACCATAATTAAATCACAAAATTTCATTCATACACATATATATTCATATTTAAACCATGCAATGCTACAAGTATTTTCACCATATTCATTTCCACAAAATGGGTTTAAGGTTGCAAGGTATGTATGAAAGGATAACCTATTATGGAAGTATTTTCTTAAAATATACTATAAAACAATAGGTAAAGTGTCTTAAAAGTATATGAAAAGCAACAAAAAGATACTAATAACTAGACCCATCATTCCCCCCAACTTGTTGTTTTGCTTGTCCTCAAGCAAAAATACCAAACTAAGTCACCTAGGGGAAAATATTATAAAACAAAGTAATTTTCCTGAGATCCATGAATGTGCTCACTCTAGGCTGTCCCTATTTGAGGTAGAAACCATTGGGGCATGCAATTCTATATTCCTATCTTGATTAGTAATCTGTCTAGTCCAATGTAGAATTGGATGAAGTAGGATAGGAGGGTGGAAAGTTAGTGGAACCCACTCTACTCCCCTACTTCTTGAGATCTCAATATATTGGTGCAATCTCTCAAACATTCTCATAAAATTGTAAAGGGAGTGAGGCTCTTTCCTTTACAATTCTAGAGTCAAACTATCCCATCTTTTCGTCACATGTATTAGGTAATTCTGAAGAGTGGTCACTACCAATTATTGAATCCTTCTAAAATCCCCATGTCTTAAGTCTATAATTGTTTTCCTTGGCCCCTTATGAGAAAGGAGTCTTAACCATTGAGTAATGAATACATCGAGATCCATTGCTTCCTTTCTAATTTGCAATTCCTTTGTTTTCTCTTGTTCCTCATATTTCTCCATTAATTCCCTAGAGAGCTACTCATTTTTGAAGTAAGATGCAAGAGCTCTCACTTGAAAATCCCCAAAATACATCAAGGGATTCCATTTAGTATCTTCTTCCATCACATAATTATGCAAATAATATTCACATAACTAGTCCTGCTCCTCTAAACCGATCTTGCTAAAGAAAGTGAGAAAACTGTCTCTTATCTAGAGCAAAGGGTTGTCCATTAACAAATTTATTGAATTGAAAACTAAGAAAATTTTCCTTTAATAATAATGCATATACCCTAGATGGAGGTCTACATTCAACTATTTGAATAGCTCTATTGACCACTTCTATCAATTTCTCCTCTAGTCTTTTGAACTCCAAGTTCTTAGTTTCATTCAAGATTTGCTTTTCTTTTTCCCAGTTTTCTTTTTCATGCTTGAAGAATTGAGTAGTAATTTTAATCAATTCAAAGCCCAAAGACAAATTAGTTTGGTAAGCTAGTGTTTTTACAATAGGGGTTTGTAAATTCAAACCAGTTTCAATTCCTTTTTTATCTTCGGCCAACTGTGCCAATAAATCCAATTTTTTCCATGGTTGTAGGTCTGTATTCTCTCTTCCAGCTCCTTGATTCTCATTCCCTTTTCTTTATATTTTTGTTCATACTCTTTTACCTATTCTTCCAATTGCTTTATCCTGTCTAGGGCTTCTTGAAGTTCCTTCCTTATATTTTATCCTCTACCAACTTTTTTTCTTCTTCAAAATTGAAATCATCACTGTCATCACCTATGACATAAAAAAATTCTCTAAGAGAGTCACTGGGAACTATTCTTCTGGTCTTCTTAGCAATGAGGATATATTTTGAATCAAATTTGGAGGAGGATGATGTATATCTTCTCCTTTTAGCAGGTGCATTAACATTTTCAACATGAACACTATCAGGGTCAGCACCTCCCTTGTCTATATCTGTGTCTACCATCAATGGAATATGATGTTGTTGCTCCCCAACCTTTCCTTCCTAAAATTATTCCTCCATATCTCTCTTCTTAATGCTTTGCCTTCTTATCCTTCCTAAACATCGGGGAGTAGTGGTTTCCTATGCAACTTTATTCTCCTTTCATATTTTACTCCCCTTCTTACCGCCTTCATCTTCTTCCTTTACAACATTCTCCTACTTGTCAACTCCTTTCTTCTTCCTTTTCCTTTTTGAGGATGCTAACGTAGTAATTATCCTAACCCTACAATTTTTGGAAGATGAGGATTCCTCTTCTATCATAGCCAACACATCATGTTTCTCGGTCCCACTTTGGCTACGGGTAGGCGAAGCAGATAGTGCAATAGGGGAATCTTCTCTTTCAGGTTCATCATGCTCTAGGACAACTTCTAGTTCAGGCTCAGGAAAGGGTTCATCTTCTGCTTCAAGTGCCTCAAGTAATTCAATGATTTCCTTGCAACCCTTAAAAGCATCCCAATCAACCTGGGGATGTTGAATTCTCAAACTTCTCTTAACTAAGAAGGTTATCGGACAATGATGAGACAATGTAGTATCGGTCTATTTCCTCGGATATTTAGAGGCCATTATTTTTAGCATGTTTTATTGAAAATTAGGTACATTAACTAATTGGTTATGTCGTAAATGGTTCAACTTGTTGAAATGCACAATATATAACAGATTGTGGCAACCATCACAAGTAAGATATTTGATAATATAAGCAACGCATTTTCCCCAAAAGAAAGGAAGGGAAATTATTTTAGTACCTTGTGAGGTCAAGCCTAATTTTTTTCCCCATTCACAGAATGCTTCCCTTGCCACTACTACATCAACACAAGTTGGGTACTCAGAGCCTATGTGAGGTAACCCTGTTACTTGAGTGGTTGCCATCTCTAAGCCATCCACCACCAATCCCTTTACTATTGCTTCATTATATTTCAACGTGGCTAAAAAATCCTTGACCATTTCATTATCATATTCTTTCAACTTCAAGAAATAGTCCAGCCATCCTACTCTAGTGAATAGAGGTATAACCATCGTAACCTCTAATATTTATTTGTGAGTAGATGGTTCTCTACGAATTTGGTGCAGGGGCACCTAGTCCATTTGTGCAATTTTGATTTAATGTTGAATTTTGGGTGTTTTGAGTCATGTTGGATGTAATAAGGTCATAATAGACCATTTTCAATGTATCGGGTCTCATGGGGTCGATTTGAGTAAATGTTGTCAAGTTTTTGTATTTGTTGCAAAAAGTTGCTTTACAACTTTGCAATCTTTGTCTTGTTTGGAAGTTGAACAGACATTTGATTAAAAGGTGGTTATGAACCATTGTTTTGATGTTGTACAAGTTTAAATAGGCCTCACAAACTTTGAGGAAAGCTTCTAAAGTTTATTTGAAGTGCAAGCAATAATAAGAGCTCTATTTTTGCAAATTTTTGTGTAAATTTGCTACTACAGGCATTGGTACGGTTTCATACAATCTCTAAATGACATAAGGTGAATTGAATCTGATGGAGGCATGAACTATCTTTGTTTTGGAATTGGTTTGATTCAATTTCATAAAGTTTTAAGGTTTTTATAAGCAATTTGTTGGAAGTGGCCTGAAAACCCTAAGGAAAGAGGGTTTGAGCAAGAAAATGGAATAAATCACCCTTCTACTAGTGAAGTCCTTTGTAAATCAGTGGAATGGAACTAGATAGGATGTTTTTTTTATGTTCAGTAGGAAGGTAGATGTAGGGCATGGAGTTAGGGCCCTATTTGTGCAAGCCCTAACTTAATATCTTAATGTATTAGGCTAGTTTTGATAGGTAGAGGTAGGGTTTTGTTGTTAGATGAGTTGGTAGATGTTTCGCGTGAGAAAATTTGTTGTTTCAGACCCCATATGATCTGCCCAAGGTCTGGGAATGAAGATTAGTGATTGGGAGAAGATTTACCACACACTTGCTTTGCAAAAGAGGCCTAATTGGGCTTAAGGGCAACGTAATAGTCCAAATTTGGAGATGAAGTTTTGAAACAACCCTAAGCACAAATCTAATATGTTGAAGAAGACCATAAACGGTACTATAAATGGTAATTACACAATTTGATGTGATAAAAGGGAATATAAGTGAATTGTGAGTTAGACACCAAGTTGGGGTTTTGAAGATTAAAAGGTTTTTCTAAATTGCTTGAGTTGTGTTTGGTAAGAGACCTCCACCCATACTTTGCTTTAGAATTACATCACCCATTATTATGTTGATTCTTGTAACCTTTAATAATTCAAATTTTGCAAATTCAACTCCACCACCCAAAATCCCTCAAATTCAATTGCTTCTCCAATGGCTTCTCTGTACCCAATACTTTCAATCACCTTTATCTCAATTCAATCTAGTATCCAAACTTATCTCATCTTAGGGAAGAAATCACATTTATCGAAAACACAAAGAAGTTTTTCTAGTTTAAAAGGATAGTATTAATGCAATCTAACAAACTTGGGTGGAAAAATCAAAACAAAAATTTATAGCAATGATACCACTCCCCCCAACTTAAAGTGAAGTGACCACACTTCATACGGAACTGGGTTAGGGTGATAGGATAATCATGAAATGAATATGGATAAATTTGCATGCACAATTTAAACAATAAATAATAATGAATACGAAATGAAAGCTAGCTTTAATCATGCAAAGCTACCTATCATATGTGTGAAATGGAAATCAAATCTCAACACGGCTGTGAACTGAAAGAACACATATCGTGACATAAAAGTGATGTGTTGTGCATTGATTGCATAGGAGTTGATGAAAAGTTGCGGTTGTACTAGTGACATGCACTTTATTGGGAAGTAAAGGACATGTGTTTGGCGTAGGATATTTCACGAGATTTTTTTTTTGAGTCCACCAAGTGATTGTAGCATGCATGCATTGGGTGTGGCTATAGGTATTGCACGCTTAGGGCCCAACTGAAATATGCATAATAGGTCCCACCAAAAATAGGTCCCAATAAATCCAAATTACAAGTCCCTCTGAAGTTATAACAATACCATTATGGACATTGTGTGGTGTGTGCATGCGATTTAAAATATGGAAAATTAGGCCCAGGTAATCCCAAAGGTGGAGTTGTGTAACTCGACCCTTGTACTATCGGACATGGTGGGTAAGTCACTTTCTATTAGATCATTTTGTACAACATCAATATTTGAAACATCATCCGCTGGAAAAAATCATGAATTAGCTGAACTATGCACACATACTCATCCATTAGAGATATATGAAATCATCATACTCAATTGGTTTCTTGTATAGGCTGAGTATATGACCATTAACCAAAAGTGAAAATTTGACCTCATCAATAGTTTGTAGTTGTACTACACCATTAGTAAATACCTATTGTATTTCATAGGGTCCTAGCCATCATGACTGTAACTTCCCTGGAAAATATTTATATCTGGAATCATACAGAAGTGCCTAGTCGCCTACAACAAATTCTTTAGTCTTTATGTACTAGTCATGCCATTTAATCCTCTATTTTTGAACAACCTCTATATGGTGCAATGCCTGCAATATGATTTCATCCAAGGCATTCAAATATTGCAACCTTTCTTTCTGAGATTTTTTCAAGTCCATCCCTAAATCAATTGTTGTATGAAGGGTTTTGTATTCAAAATCTATAGGTAACACTGTTGTTTTTCCATAACCAACTCATAAAGATTAAACCCTATAGTTATCTTCTAGGTAGTTCTATATTCCCAAACATTTTTTGGTAATCTAGATACCCAATCCCTAATATGAAGTTGTACTATTTTTTTCAATATGTTCTCCAGTTCCCTATTTGTAACTTCAACTTGTCCATTTTCTCGAGGATGATATGGGGTAGATTTCTTGTGCCTTATTTGATACATCTTCACCAGCTAGGCTATGAGGTCTGATGTGAATTTTGGATGTTGATCAGTCACTATCTCCTTAGGAACACCATACCTAGTGAAAATTTACTAATATAAAAACTTTGTAACATTGCCATCTCTGACAAACTGCAATGCTTTGACTTCTACCCATTTGGTTAAGTAGTCAGTACATACCAGTATGTATTATTTGTTATTTGGAGTGGGAGATATAGGACCAAAAAAATCAAGTCCCCATTTGTCAAAAGGAGCCAATGCAAGTTGGGCTGCAAAGGTATTTCATCACTTCTTGTAGGTCTCCCCATTCTTTTGCATCGGTCATAGCTTCAAGTGTACTGAACAGAGTCTTTGTGAAGGGTTGGCCAATAATATCTTGTTGTTAAGATTTTGAAAGCTATCCTCTTAGCTGCGAAATTTCCACCATAAGGTTCATCATGTCAAGCTTTCATTATATCAAACACCTCATCCTCCCTAAGACACCTTCTCATAATGCGATCTGGGCCAGTGTAGAATAAGAATCCAAAAATACAAGAATAAGGGAAGCACTTATGAACTAGTTGTCTTTTCTTCCTAGGAGAGAAATAAGTTGGAATCTGCCCTATTACCAAGTAATTAGCTATAACAACATACCATGGGGTGTGTATATTTAGAGAAAATAGATGCTCATCAAGAAAAGAATCATCAACTACCCCTTCAACTAATAAAAATAGGCAATCTAGAGAGGAATGAACAACTACATTAGCTTTTCCAGGTTTATCAACTATTGTGATGTCAAACTCCTACAACAATAATAACCATCATACAAGTCTTCCACCTACCACCAGTTTATTCATCAAGTATCTAATTTTTGTATGATCCGTGTGTATGAATACTTGATAACCAGTAATGTAGTGTCTAAACTTGTTAATGACATAAATACCAACAAACATTACTTTCGTAGTCACTGTGTAGTTTAATTATGCTCACTAAAGGTTTTTGTTGGTATTGTGAGCACCTAAATCTGCAAACTAGCTTAAACCTCCACACACATTAGCATAGGTTAGTTTAAACTAAGCAAATCAAATGCTCATATGATATATTGAATCATGTTAGATATGCTAAAATAAGACATTAAAACAACAAGAAAAGCTAAATAAAGCATATAAAAACATAAGTGCATACCTATCCCATAGTGGATTGGTGCTACTTTGATATGGAAAGTATCCCTTTCCCAACCCTTGATAAGCTCCAAATGATAATGATGCCAAGATGCAATTGATGAACTCTAAAATGCCTATAGTGAGAATGCTAAGATTATGGATGGATTTTGAAGTAGAAGTGCCATGTATTAATAGGTTGAAGGCTTGAAAGATGGAGAGATGGGAGGAATGTGGGATCAAACATGAGCCAATGGAAAGGTGCCACTTGTCAACATGGTAGTGGAGGAGGAATGAGCACATTTTGGAGAATGTGTAAGTAAATACAATTAGATGGATTTGAAATTTGAAAGATGGATTTAAATGCATATGGTTGAGACATTTTGGGGGGAAATTTGTTTGGGCAAGAAAGTCAAACAAATGGAGTTAATGAGGGAATATTCCTTGTGAGGGATAACAGGGGTAATTAAATAATTAATTAAAATGAATTTCATGTGCAAGTGGGTGGGTTAGTCAAGGGTTTAGGTTTGACCCAAGTTGAGTCAAAACCTAGAGGATGGCTAATGGTGGTTAGAGGTTAATTAATTCAGCTTAATTAACTTGGAGGATTTTAGGGATTTTGGCATTTGATTTAATCAATTTTATTTATTAAATCAGATGAGAGGACCTTTAGAACTTAACTAAATAATCTGATTTATTTAATCAAGTATGATGCACCTTAGTGAATTAATCAAATACATTACTTTATTTGATTAATAGGGGAATTTAATGTTAATTAGAGCAGGATTAGATGCATTATGTTGATTATTTGAGTGTCTACATTTTTCCCCTCTTTGAAGCAATGTACATGTTGTACATTGGTTCAAAGAATGATGCCGCCAAGATCGAAATTTATTTTTATTTTTATTTTTTCGGATGCCCCAGTGGAAAGAAGTACGTTTGTACATTGCCCCCTCGAGAGATTGAGCGAAAAGTTTAATTTGAGGGCCGATCTCGTGACAAATATGTTCAAGATGGAGATACAAATGGTTAGACTAATAGATCTATATGATAATGATGAATACACAAGATGGGACTGTAGATGTTTTATGAATGTAGGATGGATGTGTTGATGAAATGATACTATGTTAGCATGAAAGAAGATAGAAGAATGAGAGGGATCAACCTTTGAATCCAAGAAGATGTAGAATTCCAACAAGTCTATAAGTCATCAAGAATTTATTAGATATGATGATGTATTTCTTATCCAGGGATGGGAGAAGTAAAGAGAAAAACTTTCCTTATGTTTGATAACACACATAGGTACGATGCATCAACATATAAAGAACCAGGATGGTGTTGCACCTAGTGTGATGAAATTTGAATCGACAATAAAATAGGAGTACTCTTGTTCACACCTGACATACAAAACTTTATTCAGAATGCAATTCAGATATTCTAAACATCCCAGACCAAAACATAGAAAAGCAAGCCTTCCTATGTGGTCAACAAGACATCTAAAACACCTTCCCTACAAACCAAACAAAGCACGCATGACCAAGTTATATTATAAGAACATCCAACAAGCACAATAGATATAAAGATAATGATCATTTCCCCATTCCTTTCTCTCTAAACCATTTTGATTAGGAATCATCGAGAGGTCATTGGAATGAGAGCAAAATAAGATAAGTCAAAAAGACAAAGATAAAGTAAACAAACAAGCTAATGTTCTTCATACTACTAGCCAAGACTAAACTACGGTGATGCCTAATGTTGATGTCCATTGTAAGAAGGATGCATCCTAGGACATGTTGTGATCAGGTGATATAGGATTGACTGGATGATAAGCTATTGATATCAAGAGTTGACCAACTTGTTTAATTACTGACCTAGACTTGAGACTTTGATGATTGAGCTTTTACTTTTAAACTTGCTAGACTTGCTTTCAATTGACGTACCAAAGGATGAAAATGACGATTGATTTATTATGAATGAGATTATTTCGGGTGAGAACGAGATGGAGATGTATGTATTTTTCAAATATTTGGATGTTTTGAAATGTTTTGAGGCTATTTTTGGTATTTTTTGAGATGTTTTTATAAATGTTTTGATTTTCAAATTTTCCAATGTTTTTGGTATTTTCTAAGATTTTAACCAAGAACCTAACCTAAAGACCTATCCTAGGGGTCTCGGGAGCTAATCAACATATTAGCCTTGCCTAAATTATACACGTAGAGACCGCATAGTTCGACTGACACAAACTTCATTTAATGATGAGATAGATGGACAAATGGATTGCCATTTTATTGTGACAAACTTCTAATGGAATGACCTAATGTGTCTTGGGGGCTGATCAAAGATCCACCTTGCCTATGTTCAAGCTCAAAGATGACATAGTTCAGACAAGATGACTCTATTTTTTGACTTTTCAGATTTTTGACTTGTTTTTGGATTTTTTTATATTCTAAATGTTTCTGGATTTTTTGGTTTTAAGGAAGACTGCAAGAATATACATGAATCTGATCTGATGTAGGTAAAGGAACATGCCCCCAGTGTGATTTCATAGACTACTTCGATATAGGTAGGACAAACTAACCTTAGGAATGTGCCAAGTAGTACTAGGGTGGAACATGATACAAACACAAGATCAAGCTATGGTATAGATAAAGATGGATGGATGGAAGGATCAATGGAATGCGATGGATGAATGGTAAGTGTGCAAAATAAGCCGTGAAGATCTTAGTGGATGGAGAGTGCTTTAGTTACACAAGGCACTTGTTTGCTAGTCTTTCACCAAGGTACTTGCCCAAAGCACCATCGAAGTGGTTTTCACTAGAGGATTATTTTTTTCTTTACTATTTTTAATCCTTTTTTTAGGGGATTTTTTGAATTTTTTTTGTATTTTTGGTTTTACCCTTAAAGGATCAAGCATAAATTTTTTTGAGATGGGAGTTGTTCATGGGTTCCTGCAGGGGTTCACCTTTGGGCATTGATAGCTAATATGCCCCTGACTTGTAGCTCAATGTAATGATGAATGGTCCCGATTAGTTGGGCTCAAACTTGCCCTTTTTGTCTGGATTTGGCACGTTCTTCTGATTTTCCTTTAGTACTAGCTCGCTGACTTAGAAGGTCTGCATCCTGATTTTCTTGTTGTAGCTTTGCTTGAGGTGGTTCTGATAGACTTGCAAGTGGTTTAGGGCATCCGTGTGCCACTCATCTAGTAGTTTTAGCTCATTCAATTGTGAGACCCGGTATTCTTCATCTGTAATGAGATTCTATAGTGATATTCTCAGGGATGGGAGTTTGATCTCAATGGGGAGGATGGCCTTTGATTCATAGACCAAAGAGAAGGGGGTGGCACCTATTGGTCTGCGGTTGCTTGTGTAGTAGGCCCTTAAGGTGAGATTCAATTGCAGATGCCAATCATGACCAATGCCATTGACTATTTTCTTGAGGATTTTTAGGATGGTTTTATTGGTAGCTTCTACTTGGCCATTGCCTTGGGGATAATATAGAGTGGAAAAGCGATGTTGGATATTGAATTTTTGGCATAAGTCGCAAACATCCTAATTTTTGAAAGGTGTCCCATTATCTGAGATAATGGATTGAGGGACACCGTATCAGAAAACAAGGTAGTTCAAGATGAACTTGGATATCTGCTTTCCTGTAATGTAGGTCATGGGAATGGCTTCCACCCACTTCGTGAAATACTCTGTGGTGATGATGATAAACTTATGGCCATTGGATGAGGTGGGGGTGATTTTACCAATGAGATCAAACTCCCACTATGAAAAGGGCCAAGGTGTCATAATTGGATGGAGCTCCTGAGCTGGTGCATGGATGAGGTCCCCATGCTGCTGACATTGCAAACACCTTTTGACATAGTCATGTGCTTCTCTTTCCATTGTGGGACAATAGTATTCTGTCCTCAACAATTTCTTGGCCAAATTCATACCACTCGAGTGTGAACCACAAATGTCATTATGTATCTCAGTCAAAGCAGTCAAGGATTCCTCAGTGTTTAGGCAACGTAAAAGGGTCCCTTTGATGCTCCTATAGTATAGGGTATCTCCTAGGATGACAAAACAAGATGAATTTTTGACAAAAGCTCTTTCAAGGTTCAGGGTTATGTCGGCGGGAAGGACTCCTATTCTCAGGTAAGTGTAAATGTCATGGTACCAAGGATCTTTGGGACCAACGATTTTGAACACCAATTTGGACTCTAGTACCTTGAATGCTAGTACAATAAGCTACTCTACGAGGAATTCTTATTTTGGGACATTGTGTGGAATCTCTAGGAGTGATCCAATCATAGCCATTGCATCTGTTGCTTTGTTGTTTTCTATGGGTAGCCATTCAAATGTGATAACAATGAAGGAATCCTTGAGACTTTCCATGAACTTCTTGTATGGAGTCAACTTATCATCCTTTGTTTGATATTGATTATTTACCTGGTTGATTATGAGTTATGAGTCTCCATAGACCTTAAGAGCCATAATTTTCCACTACACTACAATCCTCAGTCCTATGACAAGAGCATCATACTCCATGATGTTGTTTGTGCACGAGAATGAAAACTTGTATGATTTAGGTTTACAGTCCCCTTGTAGAGTGATGAAGAAGATTCTCACTCACGACTTGTGATGTGTGTAGGATCCATCAAAATACATTTTCTAGTGATCTGCTGCACTAAGGTTGAAGATTGATTCATCGGGGAACTCTGAAACAAGTGGATTCTCTGCATATATAGGTGCTTTTTCCATTTGGTCTACGATTTCTTGTCCTTTGATATCCTTGCATTCTACATACTCAATATCATGCTCCATTAGGATCATAACCCACTTAGTCGTTTGTCCTGTGAGAGTTTCTTTGGAAAGTAGGTATTTGAGTGGGTCTATTTTTGCAATGAGCTTGATTTGATGTGCTATCATGCAATTTCTAAACTTCTGAGCTGTAAAAACGACTACTAGACAAGATTTCTCAATAGGTGTGTAGTTCAACTCATGTCTTACCATGGTCCTGCTAATGTAGTAGATAGCCCTTTCCTTCTCGTTTTCATCATGTTGGGCTAAGAGAGCACCAAGGGTTGCCACTATTGCTGATATGTATAAGATCAAGGGTTTGCCTGGAATTAGTGGCATAAGGACTGGTGGTGTGAGAAAATATTCCTTGATCTTGTTAAATTCTTGGTCACATTTCTCATCCCATTTGTATGCTACCCCCTTGTGGAGTAGATGTGAATATGGGATTGCCTTGTTTGCTAGTTGCACTATGAATCAACAGATGGATTGGAGTCTTCCTTGTAGGCCTCTTAGCTATTTCAATGTCTTGGGTGCTTCCATTTCAAGGATTTCCTTGAATTTGGTGGGATATACCTCCATTTCTCTCATTGATATGATGTACCCCAAGAGCTTTCCTGATTGTACCCCAAAGACACACTTCTTTGGACTAAGTCGGACCTTATACTTTTCTAATCTATCAAAAATGGAGCTTAAGGCTGATTCGTGGTCCTGTCATTTCCTTGATTTAGCCAGTATGTCATCCACATAATATTCCACAGTCCTATGAATCATGTCATGGCCCTTTGGCAGGTTGCTCCTACATTCTTCAACCTGAATGGCATCATATTCCAACAATATGCCCCCACAAACAAGTGAAAGTTGTCTTGTGCTAGTCCTCTTTAGCTATCATTATTTGATTATATCCTGAGAACCCATCTATTAATGATAGAATCTCATGTACAACTATCATATCCACGATCATGTCAATGTTTGGAAGTGGAAATTCATCCTTTGGACATGCCTTGTTTAAGTCTCTGAAGTTCATGCAGATGCAGATGCCCCCATTTGGTTTTGGAATAGGTACGAGGTTTGAGACCCACTCTAGATAATCGATCAACCATATGAACCCTGTATCTAGGAGCTTTTGTAATTCCATTTTGACTAGCAAGGCTATTTGGGGATGCATTTTTCTCAGTTTTTGTCTCACAAGCTTCGCTTTAGGATATACAGCTAGGTGATGAACCACAACTCCAGGCATGTCGACATAGGTCCATGCAAATTTTATCTTTCTTTCCTTTAGGAACGCATCTAGGAGTTCATGTTCTTCTATGAGAAGTGACTCGACATAGAATGTTGTGTGGTAGCTCCTTTGTTCCCAGATTGATTGGATTGCACTATTTTTCCATAATCACTGACTTTTCCTAGTGAATGGCATTGAGAGGAAGATTGAATCCTTCATCCTCCGGTGCCTCAAAGAGGTTTTCACCATTGGATACATCCTTTATTTTCACTGTTTTTGATTCAGAGAGTGCCATTGTGTGGTTTTCACTCAAAGACCTTGAGATTATTCTAAATTTCTCACTTTTGTGATTGAAGAATTCAATCATTTCCCCATAATAGGCTTGTGTATCCAGTATGATGTCAAACCCAAATTTATGATCTCCATATGGCACCGTATCCCGCAATCCCATGAATTTTGAGAGCACCTCATCAATTTTTGAACGTGCCTAGAATTGGTGGTCCTCATTGGTTGTAATCGATGAGTTGGGGATAAACAAGGTTTATTTTATGGTTTTGATGGTCAGACTCAAAAGATAGGGTGTTGATCATAAATGGGGAGGAATCTTTGAAAAGAATAGGAAAGTCAGTTATGGGATTCTCGTCACTACTACACATATTGGTTATTTCAAAGGTAAAGTTATCTAAGGGTAGACCTGTAGATACTGGTAGTTGAAGGGTAACTGCTGATAGCTAAGGGGGAGTCCTGACTGCTTTAACTAGAGGAATTTTTCCACGTATGGTCACACTTGGAGGGGTAATCTAAGGCTAATATTTTTCATGCATTTTTCAACAATGATAGGTTCCAATTGACCATTGTTGTTCTTTCCAAGATTTTATTTCTGTTATAACCCATGCCCAACATTAATTGAAGTCGTATGTTGGAATCATCCATGGGAAGTGTTGGTGCAGGTCTTTCTTCTTGATAGAGGAGACTGGATATGTCTCACTCATCCACCATTTCTCGACCTAGATCCCCCAAGTTCTGAATCGAGAGGGATCTGCCCTGAAGGTTTGAGTTGTTGTATTAGCGGGTTGTGGTTGTCTGTGGGATCTGGGGGATTGAGGTAAATCCTTGACCACAAAGGCTCCTTTCTTCATTTTGTAATCCCCACACATGTTGTCTTAAGTTATAAGCTTGATTTCAAATATGTCAAGAATGGCGGGTGTCTTTGTCCCAAAAGTGGAGGCTATGTTGGCTGGGTCTATATATGAAGTTGAGGGCCTTCATCATTCTTTGGAACTTGGGGGATTTTTTAATACTTTTTTTCCAATATTTTACAGTAGACTAAGGGCTCAGGATCACCATAGATCGTGACCTCTTGATTTTGGTATGAAAACTTGATGCATTGATGGAAGGTTGATGCAACTGCTTGCATCCCATGGATCCATGAATGCCCTATGAGGATATTATAAGGTAGATCAAGGTCAAGAACCTGACAGGTGGTTTCCATAATGGTTGGCCCTACTTAAATAGGGAATTGGATAGTGCCCTCAAACACTCTTTTTTGATCGTCATAAGCTTTGATTGTGACACCCTTGTATTTTTTGATGGAATCTTCAGAGAATCCCAAATTATTTATGAGCTTGAGAGAATAGATGTTGAGACCTACATCCCCATCCACCAAGAGCATTTTGACTTTGTTTTTATGAACCAGGACCTCAAGGTGGAGTGCTCAATTGTGAGATGGTTGGGTGGGGAAGTCCTATTCAGAGAATGCAACGAGATTTGGGGTGGTAATGTTTTCGACCATAGCTTGGAATTGTTTAGTATCAAGATTGCTAGAGATGGTGGATGAAGCCAATGCTTCCTCAAGGATTTCTCTATGGGTGGATGAAATCTTTAGTAACTCCATGATGGAGATCTGAGTGGGGGTTCTTTTTAACTAGTCTAAGACATTGTAGCCATTAGGAGTGGATTTCTTATTTGAGGCGGATGTCCTAGGTGGCTGTGATGAACAAACAAGGGTGAATTTGTCGTCACGTGTGGTAACTCCATAATCAGCTTTGGCCCCCTTGATGCTAACAACAATAACCTATTCATCTAGCGATGCAACAACTTGATTGTACACATGGTTCACATTGGCATACTTTTGTTTCCCTTTGTTATTTCCTTGGTTATGATCCGACATCAGATTCATGTAGATCTTAAGATCTTGGTTTCCTGCTAGTTGTTCCACGTTTATGATCTTGTTGTTGATGAGGTTTTGGATTATGTTTTTCAGCTTCATGCAATTGGTTGTGTGTGCCCCTTGATTTTATAATAATCACAAAGGAAATTTTCACTGTACCATGGTGGTTTCACTTGGGGCTCTTGATAATTATCATAAGTAGGGATTTTGATGAGATTCTCATTTATCAATTTCTTCATGATGGATTCAACTGATTCCCCAAGGGTTGTGAACTTCCTCTTGGGGGGATATTTGTTTTGCGGAGGTGGTCCTCCTTAATTATTTAAATTATTGACTTGATTGTTGGGTGGTTGTTGTGTTATCACATTGGTTTGTGTGTTGTTATGATTGTTGTTTTGTGGTTGTTGATATGTTTGGTCATTTTGTTTTAGAGCACTGATTACGACCTTGGCATCAACCACACCATCATTAGTGACATTCCTATTTTTCGCCCACGTGCGAGGTTTTTCATTATAGCTTGTGGAAGGGTGGTTATCTTGATGTTATAGATAGGTGGGCATCCCTCCTTGTGCAATGAGGGCTCGTTCAATGTTGAGCGCCTTGGGGATCAATTGGTCGTAAGTGGTGATGCACTGCATTTTTAGATGGAATGCCAAGGTTTTCTCAAGATTTGAAATGATGGTGCAAATTTTTTGCTCATCTAGCATGGCCCACTTGCTCTGATCGACCTTGGATCACCATCATTATAGGAAGGAAGTGTTGGAAATATGTGCCTCAATCTCGTTGGCTTGTATCGCTTTGGTCCGAGGACTTCATGTGTTCAACTTATTCCTTATCGTCGAGACTCTGTCTGGTCGATGGGACTCTTGGGGGTGTTTCGGCGATGGCCCGATGGGTCTAGCTTGGCGGTATGCTTTATCAGCTGGCGATCACTATTAGCAAGAGACTTTGTGTTGTTCCACCGATGTGCTGATGTAGGGAGCTTTGGCTTCAATGGCAGAGTGTTCTCATATCGGTGGGTGACATTTCATGTCCCACCGATATGCTGATAATGTGTTGAACGGTTGAAGTGTGACCAAGTGGCAAAGAACCTGATCGATGGTTGTGGAGGCTTTGATCCGATAGTGTCCGCCGTGTTCCACACCATCCTGAGGAAAGTACTGTTGAGAACTTTTTGGCCGTGCGGAATTGCTTGTGCGTTTGATGTGTGGCGGTGAGTTAAGTGGTGTGCGCAACAAAAGGATGGTGGGTCCCAATCATTTATGCTATGTTGGTGGGTTGTGGACACTTGTCAGCACCTTGGGAGTTCCTTGGGGAATATAGAATATGTCGCTTGAGATTCCCCAAAGGAGCTTCAACGGCTTATACATGGCTCGGTGGAACCTAAGTGTGACTTAAGAAAAAAGCGCATGGATGATGGATGCATGGCAGCTTTAGAATCCTATTTTGGGTGGGCTCAGGGGAATATTGGATATTCCCTCCTCAATGCCCCAAAATTCCATGAGCAGTGGATGCATGTCTCGGTGGGCCCGACTACGGTGATGGTCGGTGTTAGTGAAGGCGGTTTCCTCTTGACCGTGGTTTTTTCTAGTTGTTGGCGGTTGTTTGACTAACCACCATATCGTGAGGGCTTTACCATCAGGTAGCAGTAGAGCTATTGACCATAAAACCTCAAAGGTTTGACAAATGGTTAGCAATGAAACTCAGGGTGACCGATCTGCAAGTGATAGACGAATGGCAGTGCGACACGTGGTGAAATATCATTGGTTGATTTTGCATCATTGTTGCAAATCAATGGCTAGTGACCAAAAGCTTGTGTGTATGTCTCAAGGGTTTGATCTAAGTGCGAATTGATTGTAGGGTGGCTCGATGTCAGTTGAAAAGGTGGTGCACATAACTCGAGATGGTAAAGCTTGTCGGTGGGGTATTATGAGACCCTGATGGCCGTTTGGTTGGTAATGCATTTTTTGACCGAAAGTTGAGAGGTTGGCTTGAGGTCGATGGAATGTCAATGGATGCTGAGCTAGAAGGTGAGGTTAGATGTTGATTGATAGTAAGCTGAAGTTGAGAAGTTGAAGCTGAAAGCAGAGCAAGCTAATAGAGATCAGATCAAAATATTGATGATCGATGGATCGACAGATCCATGATCGGTGAGCTCGGTCAGAGATTAGAGAGTGTGTATGTTTGAGAGGTATGCACAGAGCATTGTAACCGCGAACATTGAGACACTTAGAACCAGAGCAGATGTGAACCTGAGGAGGCCGTGAGGCTGTGCCAGCTGAAAGGCTAGTTGTGTGAGTTTGCTGAGGAGCTCCAAGGAATCGTCACTGTATTTCTTATGAGGACATTGTAATAGTGCAAGGTTGCAGATCTATGTTCTTGCCTGTATTTTTCTAGATGAATAGTTCATGTAACTCCTATAATGGCTATGAGCTTGATATTGTATTGTAACCGTTTAGTTGTTGAATAATACAATGGATATATCTATAGGAGTGTGGGTTTTTTTTACTCAAAAGGGTTTTCCCCATGTAAATCTGTGTGTTCATTTGTTTGTGTGTTCATGCTATTGAATCTGGCTTTAGTTTGCATGTGCTTTTCTCAGAAGGATCAATGGGGGAGATCTACTGTGCTTGCTTTCACTTTATGACATAGTAGTTTGTGTCTTTGGGGTGATTTGAAGAAATGAAAATCACCAAAGGCACTATTCTTCTTAGATATTTCATTCTAAGTTGACCCATCCTTCCCCAACAGGAAGCGAATGATTCCCCCTTTCCTTTTTTGAGCTCAGATAGTTCCTCTAGACTAACATCCATGCCAATGTTGAATGCATAATTCTTTATGAATGCATTGATGATTTCTTGGAACGTTTTAATGTTAGTAGGAAAGTGAGAGAGCCACTCCATGACAGGGCCAACCAAGCTTCGAGGAAATAGCCGCATTAGATATGTATCATTATATGTGGCTTCCATACAATGTACTTGGAATTCATGATGTGATCCTCAGGATTTCCCAACCCATGATATTTGTCAAATTTAGGGATTTCAAAACCCTACGAGAATGGTACCATTGCAAGGATCCCGTTGAAAGGATAAGGGCACAAATTGTTGGGTGTCCTTGTTGTTTTCCCTGATTGGAGATTGAGCACTTGCTGTGAGAGAAATTTGATTTGTGTTGTCACATCGTATTATGGATCAGGAGGTGGAGTGAATGTGATTTGAGGTGTTTGATTGATGGGTGGAGCATTAGGTATGTTGGTGGGAGTTGTTTGTAAGCTTTGCTATGTGATTAAGGCTTGCTGATATGCCCGCATTTGTTGTTGTGCCAACAATGCTTGTTGTTGGTCTTGTTGTTGATGTGCCAACAAAGCTTGTTGTTGGTCTTGTTGTTGTTGTTGTGCCAACAAAGCTTGTTGTTGTGCTTGATATTGTTGCAAGGCTTGTTGATATGCTTGTTTTTGGGTTACTTGCAATTGTGCTTGGTATTGAGCTTGTGCTTGTGCTTGTTGGGCTTGATATTGGGCTTGAGCTTGATCCTATGCTTGTTGGATTTCTTGTGTGGGATAGGTAGCCTGTGCGGCTTGAGCAACTTGAGCTACTTGGGCGTCTTGTTATTGCTGCAGTAAAGCTTAGGCTTGGGCAGCCTATTGCACTTGTTGTTATGCTAATTGTGCTTGCGCTTGTTGATTAGCTAGCTATGTAGCTTGTTGATTTTGGATTTTCTGAAGTGCCTTTTGATAGGTGACTTGTTGAGCTACTTGAAACATGATGCTAAATGAGTTTGTCATGTTGGGTTTTGGTGGTGGTGGTGGCGGATTAGGAATAGTGTTCACTATTGTGCTAAGAGGGATCGTTGTATTGATGATTGGGGTTTGGGTAGTAGATGGCGTGATTGAAATGCTTGGTCCTTAGGAGACCATGTTTTGAGATACTTGGGGGATAATAGATGATGTGTTGATTTCTAGGGTTGCTTGGATGGTTGCCACCTGTTGTTGTGATATCGATGGCAAGACGAGAGGATTTGGTATGATGTTTTGATTTATGATTGGAGGGTTGCTTGGATTTTGTTGATTGATGGTTGGTAAAGGGAGAAGGCCTAACCCAAGGGGTGGTGTGGAGGTTAATGGTGGGAAAATGGGCAGCACATTACCTTCAAGAGATGACAATGATGATGAGGGATCGAAGATTCCCCCTGCTCCAAACAATTCACCTTCTCCTTGTGAGGTCATGGGAAGAGAGGTTTGCGTGTTGAGAGGATAAACCGATGTTGCGTGAAAAGAGGATGGATGGGTAGGATCATGAAATTCAAGTGGAATGTATGGGTGCAATGGATTCAATGGAATGGATTGGCCCAATATAGATGTGCTTGAAGTGCATGAAGCAATGAACTTCCCTTGTTGACAATTGGTGAAGTTGAAGCAATGGATGATGTGATTTGCGAGATGCTTTGGGTGATGCTTTGATATGGAGGTGTAGGTGGGATTGGAGGCATGATCCCAAGAGGTTTCTCCACAAGGGTGCTTATGTCATAATCAGAGGGGAGTTTAGATCCTTCTTTTTCCAGCTCAAGCATGTATTGGGAGGGATTGAGCCTCATCATGGCATTGGCAATTCTATGAATCTTAGGATTTTGAACCATTTCAAGAATTTCATCTTGTGTCATCCCTAAGATGTTATTGGTGATGTCTTCCACCTGACCTTCCTCTTGAGGATTTGGAGAAGGATTAATTGGGAGGTCAATGGATATCATAGGGTTGAATTTTGTTTCAGTTTGACTCAGATTGCTTGAAGTGGATGTTTCTTTGGTTTGCTCCACACTTTTCTTGTATTGAGATCGAGTTTTAACCATAAAATAGGGATCAATTTTCAGGAATGTAAGAGATGAACCTCTAACACCTTAGATTGGTCTAAAATTTAGGCTCAAAGAAGAGAATCCAAGTTTTCTTTAAGGATCAAAGGATGGGGATGAGATAAATGAAATATGGATGATGCGAATGATTGAACTCTTAAGAATCTTGAAGGAGAGACTAGAATTTGGGACTTTCATTAGATTTTGATTTGGATAGTGAACTCATAAACTATAGGAGGTTGGATGTTTTCCTAGAGTAGACTTGTACACAAGATGATAATTTGACTAAGTGTGTAAAGAAGGATTCATCAAGAAACCCCTAGTCAAATAAGATGATTTTGGTTTGCTTTTTTGATTTCAGATAATGAACTTATAAACCCTAAGATGTTAGATGTTATCAAAGGGTAGACTTGTTCACAAGGATTGATAATTTGAATAAATATATGGAGAAGGATTCATCTACACACATCTAATCAAACAAGATGATTTGGATTTTCCAAAAGTCTAGCATAAATGATGTTTTCAAGATTTCCAAGAGTTGTTGGTGAGATGATTTTTTGGTTGATGTTTGAGGGATGGATGAGAATGATGATTTTGATCCTAGATTGGACCTAGGTAAAACTCCTTTCTACAAGACCTTAGTATTGAAGAACACGCTTGGTACTTCCTATGTGAGAAAAAAAAACTTTTGAAAGAGACTTGGATTTTGTTGGCAATAAAACTCATACAAATTAGGTTTGTTTCTTGATGCACGTTTGTAAAATTTGAAGGTCAATCTTTCTCTGAATTCATAAAGCATAGACAAAATTTTCTTGTGAGCTTTTTAACTAAGGCCTTTGGACTTTGGTTTTCAGATTTTGATCTTTGAGGAAATCATTTGGAAGAGCACATGTGTGGGGTTCAATTGTTTCTTAACTTTGTTTAATGACTTCCTTTTACCACAAACAATTCTTTATTAAGTTTTTCAAACTAGATGTCTAATGTCCTAACTTCTTCTCATCCCACAAAGTTCATTATGTGGAAATCAAAGAAATCAAGGAAATATTCTCCTAATGTTGACTTTAGTAAAAGAAAATTGTGATTAAATCCAAATACCTAGAAACCTCTAAGGATGAAATCCCTAGGGAAAGGAAGAGCACTTGGATTCTTCAAAGGTATTTGCTCCCTCTAAAGGGTTTGAAATTTTGAGGATTTTGTAAAAATAAAATTTCAAATGTTTTGAGACCCAAGAAAAGTGTTTTGATTTCAAAGAATGTGCACAACCCTATGGATAAAAGAGGCAATATTTTTTGAGTTCCCACTTGGATGAATCCAACTACGCTTACTCTTAGCGGATGATTAGATGCTTGACCACAAAAGCTCCCCCTTATAATGCACTTGCTTCTCGGGTCAACCAAACATCAGTACCCATGAAACTCCCATGGCATACTTCTCATCTCTACCAAGAGCCATAAAAATGTGGGATGGCTTTAGAACAATCGTTCTTGCATGAATAAATAGATAAGGATTTAGGCTTTTACACAATTTTGGCTCTTAATCAAGGCACTCATTCAGAAGGCCACACGAGAGGTAGGATCAACTCATGTAAAGAGTATCATCTACTTGTACATAGGAGCTCATGTAATGATGAGATTTCTTCAAAATTCAAATTTATATACCAGTTGGGAGAAGCTTGGCGTTTAGCTCATTATCAGTTTGAGTCATCCCCTTGGTGTGAGTACTTTTTTCCACCAAGGCAGGCTCTCTAAGGGTGAACAATAATGAAGGAGTGTATTTGTAGTTCAACCACTTAACGCATTTAGGTGGGAGCACACACAATACCTTTTCTTCACACTTGCAAGGTTTGTTCAATTTTAAGAATCCAAATTGAAGCGTGGAGGCAATCACTTATACAACTTTATATCACAAAAAAGCCTTTTGATTCTCTAGATTGTCGTGAAGCGTGAGAGAAGTGCATACACCTTTTAAATGATATTACTTTGTAAAAGAGATTACAAAACATGAAAAACACATGTTCATTTTAGATCTCAAAGCAGTAATGTGTTTGTTTTATAACACCAAGATGAAGTGTGAAGTTGATTGTTCAAGTTTTAAGCCCAAATTGAAATCTAGTATGTTTCTAAGGTTCAATTTTAACCAACTTGAAAATGTCAAATCATTGGTTAATTTTAAACCCCCAAAAAAAGGTGAGTTGGCCTAAAATAGAAAACGAAAGCAGAAAATGGAAGCCTTAAGCATTTAAAAATGCTTTGTCAATTTCAAGTTTAATGTCCAATTTTCTTCAACTCCAATCTGCTTATGTCCTTTGTCCAATTCTGATGCTCAACTCCAATGCCAACCTATCTCATAGTGGAAGTGGTGCACCTTTGATGTGAAAAGGATGCCATTTCCCACCTCCTTGACAAGCTTAAATGATAATGATACCAAGATGTAATTGATGAACTCAAAAATGCCTATAGTGAGAATGCTAAGATTGTGAATGGATTTTGAAGTAGAAGTGCCCTATATTTATAGGTTGAAGGCTTGGAATATGGAGAGATGGGAAGAATGTGGGATTAAACATGAGCCAATGGCAAGGTGCCACTTGTCAACATGCTAGTGGAGGAGGAATGAACATATTTTGTAGAATGTGCATGTAAATGCAATTAGGTGGATTTGAAATTTGAAAGATGGCTTTAAATGCATATGGTTGAGACATTTTGGGGGGAAATGTTTTTGGGCAAGAAAGTCAAACAAATGGAGTTAATGAGGAAATATTCCTTGGGAATATGCCTTGTGAGGGAAAATAGGGGTAATTAAATAATTAATTAAAATGAATTTCATGTGCAAGGGGTGGGTTAGTCAAGGGTTTAGTTTTGAACCAAGTTGAGTCAAAACCTAGAGGATGGCTAATGATGGTTAGACATTAATTAATTCAGATTAATTAACTTGGAGGATTTTAGGGATTTTGACATTTGATTTATTAAATCAGATGAGAGGACCTTTAGGACTTAATTAAATAATCTAATTTATTTAATCAAGTATGATGCACCTTAGTGAATTAATCAAAGAAATTACTTTATTTGATTAATAGAGGAATTTAATGTTAATTAGAGCGGGATTAGATGCATTATGTTAGTTGATTATTTGAGTGTCTACAAGTATAATATATGGCATACTCCTTAATCCTCTCTTTCTGGCCTAAGATAACTCCAATTGCAAAGTTTGATGCATTAGTGTGTATGTGAAATGGCAATGTCCAATTTGGACCTCTTAAAATTGGTTCATTAGTCAAAGATACTTTCAACTTCTCAAAGGATTGTTGATAGTCTGGAGTCCACTCAAATTAAATATCCTTTGTCAACAAAGTGAACAAAGGAGTAGCTATTTTAACGTGATCTTGAATGAATCTCCTGTAATAACTTTCATGTGCAAGAAAGCTTCTCACATCCTTTGGTTTCTGAGGGATAGGCAGTGTAGAAATAATCTCAATATTCTTAGGGCCAACTTGTATCCCTATAATAGAAATAAAATGTCCCAAGAAAATACCCTCTGTCATCAACATAAAACATTTCTCATTGCTCAATGATAAGTTGTTTTTAGTGCATATTTTTAAGACTAATTTACAAAGTTGCATCAAACGTTTCACCATATGTGGTGAAGTCATCCATATAAAAATCCATCTATCATGTGCAAAATCAGAAAATATACCAAGCACTGCTCTTTGAAATGTAGCTGGATCTTTGCACAAGAAAAAAAATAAAACAAAATATGCATAGGTACCCCAAGGACAGGTAAGTGTGGTCTTATCTCGATCTTTAAGTGTAATCTTAATTTGGTTATAACAACTGAAACCATCAAGAAAAGAAAAATATTTCTTCCCTACCAAAGAATATAGAAATTGGTCAATACATGGCAATGGAAAATGGTCTTTCCTGGTGGAAGAATTAAGTTCCCTGTAGTCAATAGAGACTCTCCATTTACCACCCTTTTTTGGTACTATAGCCAATGGTGAAGCCCATTCACTGTTGGAGATAGGATATATGAATCCTACATTCAAAATCTTTTGCAGCTTTGTTTTCACAATTTCTCTAAGGGTTGGATTCATGTGCCTCTATGGCTACCTTATGGGTATGTAGCCTTCATTGATGAAAATCTTGTGCATGCATAAGGCATGATCAATGCCTTTCATATCACTATAATCCCAGGAAAAAGCTACTGCATGTGCCTGCAACACTGTGTGCAAGGATTTATGTTGTTCATCAGTCAATGCATTATTAACATTCAACAGCTTTCCAGGCTTGATCTCTAATTGCAAAGACATGTCTTGTATAGAGGATAGATCAAGGTTGCGTATTATTAGCAAGAATTACTAGGGCAATAAATTATGCATGATTTGGGATACCTCTTGTGTGGAACTAGTAGGTATTATGCTTTCTAAAGGATCATGCAAACAAGATAGACAACCTTGCTACTGTGGGTGCCTTCCATAGCCATTTTGAACGATATGAGCAATCATCTTGTCTTCATATGGAATATCAAGTAGAGGGTTATGTTCAATGGTCATTAAGGTCTATAATGAGTAATTGTCCTCATCAACCAAATGTGGTCAAATGGTCTGCTCAAGGTCTTGATGTGGTTGAGTAGATGGATAAAGTACTAGGTTCTTGGTTACAGTTTCAATTGATATGATCATTTTTCCTGACCTACAGCCTATGAATTCTTTGACTATGGATAACCAAGGTCGACCTAGGATTAGTGGATAACCTACAAGATTAACTTTGTGTTGAAGTACTATAAAGTCAATAGGGTAATCCCAAGAATCTAATGCAAGTACAAGGTAGCAAATAACTCCTTTAGGCTTAACTATAGATCTATCAACTAATTATAAAACTGTCTGAGTAGGCCTAAGATTGGCTAACTATAGTAGCTGCATGGTTTCTTTGGTCATCACATTAATTGCAGCACCCAGGTCTATCGAAGTATTTTTAATAAGGGTCCCATTGATTTTAACATCCACAACTAGACTAACAGGATCTATATATTTGGGCATAGTTATATTACCCAACATTATATCAATAAGGTTATTGAAAACATGGACTGCCTATGGGTCCTTTCTTTTCCTTCCTGACTTTTGAATGTAGAGATCCCTAACAGTCTTAGTGTAGATGGGAATATCTTTAATAGCTTGGATCAAAGGGATTTTAATGTTGACATCCTTTAATTGTCTTAGAAGGTCTGTTTCAGCTTGAGTGTGTTTCTGTTGGATAGCCAATCATTCAAGGAATGGAGGCTTCAGATGTGAGTTGGTCTGGAGCCCTTGATTGGACTGGGATTCCAAAGGTTGGCTATCTGAGGCTTCCTTTGTAGGTTCTTCATCTTCTAATTCTATAATTCTAGGAGATGAAGGTCTTGCAAGCTAATTCCCTGATCTGAGATGAAGGTTACTCATCTCTACCCCATAGGTGTGGTATTGGACAACTTCGTTAGTGTAAGCCTATTGAAAATGCTTAGTGTTAGGATTTGGTGTAGGCTGGGTAGGTATTTGAGATGGTTTAGGCAGTTGAGACTAAGGATTTTATGGTGGCATGAGAGCTTGCTACCGAGGTTAAGGAGGTGGTAGCATAGGCTACTGGTAATTCATATTTTGTTGCCATGGCTAACCTTTTTTCCATTGAGGCTTCCATTGATTATGTTGGTTTGGCCATTCTTGATTTTAGTTGGAACCCTAAAATTTTTGTTGTGGCCATGGGTTTGGTGGTTGGTTCTAGTTTGGTTGGGCTTGAGGCCACTGTTGAGGACTTTGCCACTGGTTTTGATTTGTTTGCCAGGGTTGGGTGTTTCAAGCAGAAATTTTTTAGTTTCCCAAAGGGAAAGATGGATTAAAAGTAAGGGGGTTTGGTGGCATACCTTGTTTCTATTTCCAAGGCCTCCTTTGTGCTATGTAGAAATTTTTTCCATCATCTCCTTCCATTGCTTGGAAGTCTGGTTTGTCAATATTTTCTTGTTGGAAATTGGCCACTCATTTGCACTTACAACTGGGTTTCCTCTGCCTACTATTAGGATAGTACTCAATGAGCATGGCTTTTGCTTCCTCTTGCTTCTTGATATGGAGGGTGTCCAACTATGTTTCTTGATGAATAATTATATCCTTCTTTATGTTGGACAGTAAATTGTTGATTTCAAATTTGGAGACCCCATTATAGGACTTACTTGTGATGGATGATCTCTCTCCTCTTGGCTTTCTAGAAAGAGTCCTTGAATAATTCATATAGACTTTACAAATATCTTAAAATGGACCTATAGAAATGTCTCTTCCCCAATAAGGTTGAGAGCATCCATATATTCCTCATTAATGCCCCTTAAAAATGCCAATTTAAGGGATTCCTTTGATAGTTTATGTTGTGGGTTCTTCTTCAAAGAAAATTGAAATATTTCTATATAATCCTCCAATGACTCATCCTCTTTTTGAGACATTGAGAAGACATCATCTCTTCTCCGGTCTAATCCTCTGCAGTAGTCCTTGTATTTCTTCAAGAACTTTATTTTCATTGTGTCCCAATCTAAAAAAACATCCCTGCCAAGCCCCATAAACCATCAGAGGGAAACATCCTTAAGAGTAGCTGGAAAGAGCTTGAGTCGGTGGGCATCAATAGTGTAATCATAACTTTTGCACAAAATATCAAACTCAAAGAGAAAGGTATTTGGATCCTCTATTACCAAGTCATAAAATATTGGTAGTGCTAATGGTGGAATGTTTTTCAACACAATAGCTCTAGCTTGGTCAAAAATAGGGAACTCAAAGGTACCATGCCTTGGGTCATCTCCTAGTGCATCCCCCATTGTTCGGAAGGTCCCTTCAGTAGCTATGGAAGATGATGATGATGAAAATGGAAAGACAGTGTCTACTCTTTTAACGATCTCCGTATTGTATTCAAAAAAACCACTAGTATCTTCTCTATCTTGAGTGTCAGAAGGGATGAATCTTCCTTGGTTATCTCTCCACCTCTACATATGGTGGATTTTTCTTTCTATGGCAATGACCTTGCATAATGTTAGTAAATTCCAGGTTTTTTTTTATGATGAAATATATCAGTCCTAATGTAGAGATAGAAAATTAACTATGAAAACTTGTAAAAAATAGGCCTATGAAGGTAGCACCATCCCCAACAACAACGCCAAAAATGTAGAGGAAAAATAATGTGTTATGGACTTGGTAAATTTTACACAATTCAGGGGTGTTCCAAGCTGAACAATCATTTTGACATTGCTAGCCTACATTGAATTATCAACCAAGGAGCATAAAATTTTGATGGTACAACACTATATGTGCCTTCACAAGCTTGTATCAACCTAAGTTACTCTATACTAACTTATTTAAACTATTCTACCTTGCTGGAATTTGATAGAATTGAAAAAATAGTGAAAGTGGTTATAGAATCGAGTGGCTACGGGTGCCTGCAACATAAATTGTAGGTGACTACTTAAGATCTGCAAGTGCAAAACTAATTTGAACTTACTTAAAATGATAAAATAGATATTCCTAATCTTCAAAGAACTATGGTTTATCTTTGTTCATGAACAACTACAACATTAACTAGCCATAAACCATTCTACTTGCATTGTACATATAAAAGAATGAAAAATAGAATTATTGGAAATGCATAAATAATAGAGAAATAATTAAAGTGAAGAACAGTACCTAAGTGGCCAGCTCAAAATAATGCTTCACTTAACTAAAAAAAATATCTATCTTAGATCCTCACACATCCATAAATCATTAAACCAAATTCATTAAAGAACGCTGGATATTAGACAAAATCCTTCTTGCAGATTTTATTTCATAATATCAATATAACAACATATCCTTAAATAACTGAAAAACTAGAAAACTACCAACTTGCTGGTACTTGTGGCAAAAATCAACTAACTGAACTATGAACTCATCCCCTAGATTTATATAAAATGAGGAGAGTTTTATTCGAGCCAACTAACTAACTGCAATCATAAATTTCATTCCTAGACATGAGGATATGAAAGAATGATTGAATTATTCATCTAATTGAAAATGAAAAGAAAGACCTATTCAAATAAGGAAAACTTGCATGTGAAACACATAGAAAAATGTCCAACATTCAAGAACAGATATATTCCAATATTTATTCCTTCCATAATGACCACACTCAACTCTAAAGCTTCTTGCATTTGTACGACTTGAACTTCATTAATCCCTATTTTTCTACTTTAGTGCTTTGCTATAAATACTCCCTCCTTGTCACCACATGTTGAGCTACATGGAGATTAATCCATATACATACATATGCAACTAACTATCATAATTAAATCACAACATTTCATTCATACTCATACATATTCATATTTAAGACATGCAATTCTACAAGTATTTCCACCATATTCATTTCCACAAAATGGGTTTAATGTTGTAAGGTATGTATGAAAGGATAACTATTGTCTTAAAATATACTTTTAAACCATAGGTAAAGTGTCTTAAAAGTATATGAAAAGCAACAAAAGGATACTAATAACTATACCCATCACTAGCCAATGTATCAACTATGAAAAAAGTAAGATTTATTTTTTTAACACAAAATTGGAGTTTTAGAAGAAATTTACAACTATATTCTGGGTTGTGCTAGTACTTCTCTTCTTGTTTTTTTATCTTAAGCTCCCACCTACTCTTAAATAATTTCCACTCCCTCCTTTTGGAACATGATTTTATAAAGGCTTTTAAAAAAATTGGCGTGCTGGAAAGGTAAGCTCTTGAGTCATGCTAGCAAACAACTTATTGCTACTTCTTTACAAGGTATCCCTATCTATTTCCTCTCCTTGTTTAATATTCCTAAATTTATTGTTGATAAATTTAATAAAAATTCAAAGAAATTTTCTATGGTATGGCATGGAAGAAAAGAAAAAAATGGGCCTCTTAAGTTGGGATAAATTTTTTCTTCCTAATGCTTGTGGGGGTCTAGGAATTAGAAAGATCTGCCTCACCAACAAAGCCCTTATGTCTAAGGTTGGCTGGATCTCCTTTTGAATAATAATTATTGGTGTGAAATAATGAAATAAAAGTACTTATACAACATGCAATTAATCAATAATCTCACTTAATTTGGGTATCCTCGAGGTTCTTTGATATGGAACAATATCCTCAAATCCAAAAAACTTGTTCAATTGGTCTTAAAGAGGAAATTGGGGAACAATTGTAGAATTGGCTTTCGAGAGGACTCTTGGGCGCTAGACTAACCTTTGAATACTCATCTTTCATTTAGGCACCTGGAGGGCCCTTCAAAATTCTTGCTTGGAAGGAGGGTTACTGATTATCTTCTCAAGAATTTTGTGGCTCAACAATGGAGGAAAATTGAAGATTATTGTAATGGAAATGGGAGATTATCTAGAAAGCTCACATCCTTCAATAGAAACTTAAGTTGATAATGATCCCTTTGTTATAGAAGGAGGATGGGTTTTATTGTGCAAGTGGTAGACGAGGAAAGTTTACAATCAAATATACTTATGGTCTACTATTAGTCAATTACAACTATAATAGATTTTGGAGTAACATATGGAATTATCATGTCACACCCAAAATCAATATATTTTGGTGGACTACAACTCACAATAGAATTCTAAACCATGATAATTTAATAAGAAGAGGTTTCCAAATCCCCAATATGTGTGTTTTATGTAGAAAGGAGGAGGAAATTGTATCACACTTGCTTCTTCATTGTACTTTCTCTAAGGAAATTTGGGGTCTAGCTCTACAAAATTTGGGAATCAGTTGGACTATAAATGAAAGTCTAAATGGTTTAATTGAGAACTGAACCTATCCTTAAACTGACCCCTTGATTAGGGAGCTATGGAGATAGTTTCCACTCCATATATTTTGGGGATTTAGAAAGAAATGAATAATAGAATCTTCCAAAATTTTGAAAAGAATGTTAAGGAGGTATTTGGGATTTTCTCCAAGCTACTTATAGGAAATTTATCTGAACATTAGCATTTGGAAAATTTTGTGTTTCCCTCTAACTGCTATAGAACTTATTATTGGTAACAGGTGGGGGTGTAAGAATTGGCTATGAAGATAGCCACCCAAGATCGAGAGGCCTAATAGAAAGAACAAGCATAAGAGAGATATAAACAATATGACAAGAATAAACTATATTCTGCCAATGATGCAAAATAGAATGAGCAAAAGTACATAGGAGACCCCTTGGTTATATAGCCAAGGTGAGAACATAGAAGGGAATAATATTATGAAAAGTGTCATAATCTTATGACATGAGATAATTGTGAAAGTATATCACTCCACCTAAAGTGGAAAAGTGATAATGTGATCATCACCACAAATGGTGGATCACCCACAAAAGGTGGAGAGGTAATCACATGATATGTCCACAAAAGGTGGATGCGATAAAGTAATAACATGATAAGTCCACCAAAAGTGGAATGCTCCAAATACCTCCTATGTGGTCCCTAAGTAAACTTAACTAAGGTGTAATCATGACCTAGGACAAGGTACAACACTTTTAATTACACCAACATCCCCCTTAAGTGCAACTTAGGGAGAATATACACAAAGAAAACAATGCAAGATGGGTCTCGACAACTAGGCCATGTAAGGTAACCATGTACAAATGCAATGAAATCTCTCATAAAGTGGAGAAAAGGTGAAAACCATGTGCGAAAAAGCTCCTCCCCAAAAGAGAGATGAAACAAAACAAAAATTGCACTCAAAAAGATGAGAAGGGCGAAACCTCGAGTGAGGAAAAAGCCCCCCCTAAAAGAGAGAATGAATAAGTTCAAGTGATCTCCTTAGATGAAACATCTCGCACCCCCAAGAGAGCTCACAAATGATGATATATACTCTCAGTGAAGGGTTTGGTGAAGATATCTACAACCTGCTGTGTTGTAGGACAATACTGCAAATCAATGACCTGCTCTTGTATCAGCTCCCGAATGTAGTGCGTATGAATTTTGATGTGTTTGGTCCTCTGATGGTGAACCAGATTCTTCGAGATCTGGATGGAACTCTGATTGTCACAATGAATGAATGTAGGACATGGAATAGTGAATCCAAACTCAGTGAGAATATTTTGAAGCCAAATAGCCTCAATAGCGACATTAACAACCCCTTGATACTCAACCTCAGTCGAAGAAAGAGAAATAGCATGCTGCTGCTTACTCTACCAACAAATGGGGCCCAAACCAAGATGAAAGCTATAGCCAAAAGTGGACTTACGATCATCAAGATTTCTAGCCCAATCATAATCTGTGTATCCCACCAAGGTAAGTCTTGTACTTGATGCATGGTGAATCCCATGATGATGTGTACCCTGTATGTAATACAAGATGTGTTTGGTTACTTTCAAATGAAGCTCACCTGGTTCTTGCATAAAGCATGAAACCATGCCAACTGCAAAGGAGATATCAGGCCGTGTGTGAGTCAAGTAGATGGGAATCCCAACAAGCTGACGATACAAAGTGGCATCAACAAGTGGAGTAGAACACTTAGCCTCAAGCTTGACTCTTAAAAGAAAGGGAGTCAGAGCAGGCTTAAAATTAGCCATGTGAAACCGAACTAGAAGATCAAGAGTATACTTGGGCTAAGAAAGAGAGATCCTAGAAGTTGACTGTGTGATCTCAATCCCAAGAAAATAGTGCAAAAGACCCAAGTCAATCATAGAAAATATATCCTGCAAAGCAGATTGGACACTGCAAATGATGGATGAGGTACTCCCTGTAATGATCAAGTCATCAACATAGAGCACAAGTAGAAAATGAGAGTCATCCTGTCACAAAATGTAGACATTCGGATCTAAATGACACCTAGTGAATTCTGCTAAGAGAAGAAAGGAATCCATCTTGGCATACCAATTCCTAGGGGCTTGTTTGAGGCCATAGATAGACTTCCTCAATTTGAAAACCAAAGAAGAATCTTGTATGAATCCCTACAACTGCTCCATGTAAATATCCTCATGAAGATCCCCATGAAGAAATGCACTCTTCACATCCATCTGATGTACAACCCAACCATGAGCTGCAACAATAGCAAGTGTCAAGTGAATGGAGTTCATCTTAGCAACAGGTGCAAAGGTCTTTGTATAATTAACACCTAGAACCTATGAGAAACCTTTTGCCACAAGCTGAGCCTTGTATTTATCCACACTTCCATCTGCTACATACTTGGTCTGATAGATCCACTTACATCAAACCATCTTTGTCCCCTTAGGGAGAGGAACTAAATCCCATGTGTGGTTACTCATCAAGGAACTATACTCTTCCTCCATTGTTGAATCCCACTCTGGAACTCCTAATGCTTCCTTGAAGGACTATGGATCGAAAGTACTAGCAATAAAAGCAAGTGGAAAATCTTGATGTTGTGATTGAGTCCTTCGAGTATCTGAAGGATCCCCAACAAGAGAACTTGCCAACTCAAGAGTTTGTTGAGCCCAACGAGGTCTAGTAGGAGATGAAGGATGAGGCTCCTCAACTAAAAGTGGAACATACGAAGGTGTGATCCTGCGAGTCGAAGTTGAGGGAGAATCATCATCTGAGTCACTATCATCACTTTCCACTATGGAGAAAGGAAGAGGAGGATTAGAGTCCAAGCTAGGAGAGCTTTCCTCAAAGTGAACACTCCTCTCAATGAATAGCTCATGTGTCTTTGGATCCAAAAGTCTATATGCCTTAACACCTTCAGGATATACAACAAAGATGCAAGGCCTACTCTGAGGTTCCAATGCCTTGTGCTTCTTTGGAGGTATGCATGCCCAAGCTGGACAACCAAAAACTCTGAAGTGTCTCACAATCGGTTTTCTACCACACCAAGCTTCAAAAGGAGTCATACCCTTCAAAGCCTTATGGGGAACCCGATTTTGGATGTGTGTGGCACAACTAATAGCTTCTACCCAAAATTAAGGACCAAGAGAACAAGCATGAATCATGTAGCTAGCCATCTCCTTAAGGGTTCTATTCTTCCTTTCAACAACACCATTCTATTGTGGAGTGTAGGCAACTGAATGCTGAAGATCAATCCCCTCAAGAGTACAAAATTACTCATGTCTATTGTTCACATATTCCCTTCCATTGTCTGTGCAAAGAATATTGACTTGCTTCCCTGATTGTTTCTCAACATGAGCCTTGAAGGATAGAAATCTATCAAACACTTCACTCTTGTGAACAAGAAAATAGACCCATGTGAAGCGAGAGTAGTTATCAATGAAGGTGAGGAAATAGCAGTCCTTACTAAATGATGACAATGTAAATGGACCTAGTACATCACTATGAACCAATTGAATAACTTATAAATCTCTCCAAGACTTCCCTTTGTCAAACTTCTCTTCTAGATGCTTACCCAAGGAGCAACTTGAACATACACCTTTAGAAAAGTTGATTTGATGGAGTCCTGTAACCATGTCCTTGGAGCTAAGCTACTAAATATAGTGGTAATTGAGATGTCCAAACTGCTCATGCTATTGCTTACTTTCTGAATTTGAATGGGTGAGCAAGGCTATAGAAGGAGACTTATGCACAAAGTGGGAGAATGAGTAAAGCTATGTGTTGTGATTGGCTTGTCCCACTATAACCAAGGCATGATCCTTAATTTATTTGACCACAATTGAATCTGGTAGAAACTCAAATTTCTTGCCATCTCCAAAGTGAGTGATTTGGTAGATTGAAAGAAGATTGGTGCTCAAGTTAGGAATGTAGAGAAAATTCTCAAATGTTCCATCATCCATGACAACCGAACCTTTTCCTTCAACTTCCACTTGAGTATCATCTCCTATGAAGATGTGAGATACCTAAGATGGCTCCAAAGAAAAAAATTGATCCCTTGTAGAACCCATGTGATGAGTGACACCCGAGTCAAGTATTCATTGCTGTGAAGAACCTATAGTAGCCACAGATGCTTTCCCTTTTCCTTTTGATTGTGAGGAAGTGGAAGGAGATGAATCCTCTTCTTGTAGACGAATGGAAAATTGATGTTGTTCTTCTTGATGATTTTTGTCAACTCATCAATTTGCTTAGTGTGGCAATGATGCTCATCATGACCAAATCTCTTCCAATATGAACAAGTTGGTCTCTCCTTCTTGCTTGAATTTCCCTTTTTGGGAGAAGATGAACAATTCCCTTGTTATGGAGAGGATGATTGTGCTTTACCTTGTTGTGTCTTTGTTCTTGTTGGAACCCTTTCCTTGGGTCCCTTGATTCCCCTGATTAGCCACCAAAGCTTTAGACTTTGAAGACTTGAGAATCCCCATGATTATCAACTTTGCTTGCTCTAACATCAACATTTCTGTAAATGCATCAAATGATGGCAGAGTGAAAGAACTACCCACTGTCAAGTGATGGGTTTGGAAGCTAGAAACAAAGGTTGCATATTTTGATGGAAGCTTTCCCAACAAATTGTAGACCAACTATGCATCCTATTTGTCAATGCCACAATCCTTAAGTTGTGCTCTTAGCTCATTTGCCTTAGTGACATAGTCTTGGATTGTATCAAAATTCTTGGGATTTAACATTGTGAGATCATTGTCAAGTTGATAACCTCTAATCTCATCAACTTGGCCATATAATTGACTGAACTTCTCCCAAGCTTCTTTAATTGTTTGACACTTTTCAATTTGAAAGATGAGATCTTTTGATACATATTTCCTCAAAGTTCCAAGATCCATAGTATTTTTAGTCAGCCAATCTATATGAGCATTAGGATCAACTTTAGGATCAGATGGTGCAACAACAGTTCCATCAATATAATGAGTTGATCCTTTTTTCATTAACTTAATCCAAGCATCAATTTTCTAAGAACCATAGTTATGTGGAGTTAACAAAGGAAACTTAGGATAACCCATAGTAACAAAATGAAAGAGAACAAGATAAAGAGAGAGGAACAATCACACAAGACACCCCCCCAAATTCTCTCAATCAAAGAACACACCCCCCCCCAAAAAAAAAAGATGATTTGGCACTTTATACTTAGTGCGTGTACAATGGCCACTTGCAAGCCAAGAAAAGTGGACTTCTGATTTTCAATGTTTTACAACAGCCTTTAGTAGGCTACAACAGACTCAAATGATTGATACAAAAGACCAAACTGAGATCTTAGCTTTACAAATGCCAAAATAGGCCAAAAAAGACCATATGCTAAAAGTACAATTTTTGATCACAATCACTACAAATTGATAGCACCACTATGAATTTCAAAAAAAAATCATGCACTTTCAAAAAAAAATGGCACCTAAAAAGGAGTTCGTATGAGCTTGAACGGAGCCCTAGAAGTTGCAGAAATGAGGATTAGATAGGTACAATTTTGAAAAATTGAAATTTCTGAAAAATATGTCCACAAAATTAGAAAATAATTGCACCACTGCGAATTACACGAAAAATTAGCCCAAATAAAAAAAATTGCACCAAAAAAGGCCTCAGAACAGCCAAGATATGAGCCTTTGAAGATGAACTGCAAAATCAAAAACTCAAACGAGAGGGGGTCTGATTTTTCAAAAGGTTGCTAATGCAGTGCTGATGTCAGCAAACTACGAGCTTAAATTTGACAATTTGGTAGTCGATTTAGGAGTTTTTGGCCCTTCTGAACATGATGGCAATGTCCTTTTTGGCTGAAAAAGCTCCAAAAATATGGCTACCTCCTGGATCTGGCAACCAACATCAATCTTCAAAACCTTGTAGATTTGGCCTCCAATGCCCAATTGGGATGAAAAAAAAGGCAAAATTGACTTTCTCAAACACTCTAGATGCAATGGTGAGCTCAGATATAATGCAAAAAGCTCCCAAAATATACCTGCAATACAAGGCCAAAAAAGGAACCCCCCCAGAATCTGATATTTCTATCACACAAATACAAGATTGCACTCAAGATCTCCTAAAGGAATAACCAAAGTCACTCAACTTTCTCTAATACCATGTAAGAATTGGCTATGAAGATAGCCACCCAAGATCTAGAGGCCTAATAGAAAGCACAAGCATAAGGGAGATAGAAACAATATGACAAGAATAAACTGTATTCTGCCAATGATGCAAAATAGAATGAGCAAAAGTACATAGGAGACCCCTTGGTTATATAGACAAGGTGAGAACATAGAAGGAAATAAGATTATGACAAGTGTCATAATATTATGACATGAGACAACTGTGAAAGGCTATCACTCCACCTAAAGTGGAAAAGTGATAATGTGATAATCACCACAAATGGTGGATCACCCACAAAAGGTGGAGAGGTAATCACATGATATGTCCACAAAAGGTGGATGTGATAAAGTAATAACATGATAAGTCCACCAAAAGTGGAAATGCTCCAACTACCTCCCGTGTGGTCCCTAAGAAAACTTGACTAAGGTGTAATCATGACCTAGGACAAGGTACAACACTTTTAATTACACCAACAAGGGGCTACCCTTGGACCCCTCTAGATTTAATAACTAGATTCATAGCCTACAAAAATATTAAATAGAAACCTCCTCCAATGGAATGGGGAAATTTAAATTTTGATAGTGTTGCTAAAGGAAACATAGGTATGGCAAGTGTTAGTGGTATTTTCGTATTCTTAGATATCATAGTGGTGAAGTCATTATAGGTTTCTCAAGGGGATTGGGGGTGCAAACTAGAAATATGATTGAAGCGATGGCTATGTTATGAGGGTTAAAATTGCCCTCTTAGTGGGGATACAAAAATTATAGATTGAAGGTGATTCCAAAATAGTCATAGAATGTATGGAGGGAAAGGTTAATGTGGGTTGGGCTATTAATGATATTATCCATGACATTCAAAAAATTCTTTTAGGATTTGAAAATTACGTTCTATCTCATATTTATAGGGAAGGAAACAGTGTTGTTGATGCTTTCGTTAATTTGGGAATAAGTTTCAATTCCCTAATATTTTGGAGAAATAAAGTGAATCTCCCAAAGAATATAAGAAGACTTCTTTTGAAGGAGAAAAAAATCACCCTTCCTAATGATGAAGGTCATTAGAAAAAATAAAATAATTGAATATATAATTTTATATATTCTTTTTATAGCTCTCGGTTAAATCCCCATCCTTTAAGTTCATGGGGTTTATTGAATTAATAAGAAGCTATATTCAGTAAAGATGGAGCTTGTATGGATAAAGGGTAATAGTTTTTATTTGGTCATAAGCCTAGATATTATTTAATTATCCCTGATTGATGTTAGTGATGATGTAGACTATGTATGATGAGGTGGTGATGACTGGGATGCGTGTCATGGGCAGTGTCATGATTGATTGGGGCTTGATGTGTGAGTACCAATCTATCCATTGTTGGTTCCTATCAATTTTCCTGAATAATAGTTATATATCTAAGGCTCTTTTTCAAATAATTTTGTTCAAGTCCTTGGATAAGATTGATGACACAAGTTCTATAATAAACCCATATAAGAAATACTTGAGAAGGACTAGGGTTTGGAATAAGTTGATGCATTCCATAAACTTGAGGATACTCCTTATCCTAGGTACATATAATCATTTAATATACATCCCTTGTTTTCAATTACCTTTAATGATGACAATAAAACCTTGATCTAGAAATTTCCAATTCAATTTGAGAAACTGTCGTTTATCTACTCCACCTTTCTTCAAATTTGTGTGGCTTCTTATGTAATTGTTTGCTATAGGGTGGCCATCTGAGGAAGACTTTCACTATGAGCGGAGAAATATTGAGGATGGATTCAAGATCCTATGAAAAATTTAAAAATGACCCTCTGTTATGGCACATTTACGTGGAAGGGGGGATTACTTCATTTCTTAAATGTCTTAATAGACATGATGAGAGTTTATCCATTCAATTTGTATGTACTTGGAAAAAATTCTAGGTTAAAATGAGGGGCATTTCCTTTAAAGTAAGCAAGGAAATAATAGCCTAGGCTATTGGATTATCCTAAAATGTCTAAAAACTCAAGAGGCATAGTAAGGTGCCTGACATGGAAATCATGAACATGTTCTTTAAAAAGGGGGAGTCTCTAATTAAGCTACATGCATAGTATGATATAGGTAAGCTCCCATAGTTGTGGGACAAGGTATGCTTCCTTATTATGAATTACATAATGCTTCAAGGGTAGTTTAAATGGTTTTATTTCTATCATCTTCATTTGCTTAACCATTTTAGGAATAAGTATGTGGGTGTGTGCAAGAAGTTGAATCCACATTTTGACCAAAAAGTGAGTGTTTTCCCTGATTTTCAGAATTTGTCACATTTGACCTTAAAATTTGAGGCACTTAGAGATGGAATCTTGGAAAAAGTCACTAATCATAAAATGTAGTACTCGGAGTCTAGTTTCCAAATATGTAATTTATTTCAATACCCAAAAAAAAAATTATTTTCAATAAGCATTTCTAAAAGCCATTGTTTAAAAGTCACCTTTTTTTACCATACCATGCACGTGTACACCATCCATATTTTGACTTAAACAATCATATTTTTCTAAATCCTTTTGCGAAAAGATTCGTAACTCACTGAAGTACGTTTTCAATATTTTTTTGTAATTTTTTATTATATATTTTTTTTGTTAAATTTTTATTGGCCATATTTGTTGTTTTAAAAATTCGTTGTGTACGTCATGCATAAGATGACCTAAACTTATCATTTTTTGAATTTTTTTTTTTTCAAATTGAAAAGAATTGTTTGAAGTACATTTTGTGCAATTCGTTTTACAAAAAAATATTTTAATAAAAAGTTATTAAAATACTAAAAACCCTTTATAATTCAAGCTTACGGACTAGTTTCATTAGAAATTAATTAAAAAATAGAAAAAATAATCAAATTGTAAAAAAATTACATATTTAGAATCAAAACTGTCTCATCTATAATGGGTTTTAATTTTGTCAAAAAATTCTGCAAAATAGGTCTTCAGATATATGTCCAAAGTCACTATTTTATTGTGACATTAACATGACCTTCAAGTTGCAAGTCAAACCACGTCCAAAGCTTAGGTTCGGGTCTTTAAGCCATTTTCCGAACCAAAAAACAAGCTAAAAACTCAACCAAAAATTCATATTTTAAAAAATGGGATCCCGTTTAATAAAAAAATATTTTTTTTATGGTTCTACAAAACAAGATCCCGTTTTGTAAAACGAGATCTCGTTTTGAAAATTGCCAAAAATGGAAAATTTCCAAAAATGGAAAGTTTTCAAAACAGGATCCCGTTTTTTAAATTTAGGATCGAGATCCTGAAGCTATAAAATGGGACATTGTTTATTAAAAAGAGCGATCCTATTTTTTGCAAGCCGATTCCATTTTTTTCCCTAAGGCAAAAAATTCCACATTTTGTGGACTCATCTTTGTGCTTTTACCCATGTTGTTAGATTCCCTTTTTACTTTTTTATCCTTGATTGAATCTTTGATTAAGGAAGCTCTGGATGTGTCAACTAAAAAACCTAAAAAATCCCTTCATCTCACTCCATCAGGGGCTCAATTTTAGGCTTTACCACTTATGTTTGGCTTTGTGTCCTCCTAAGTATATTAGGGATTGTTTAATTGATGAAAGCATGTTGGATAGCTTGCATGTTGAGAACATTGTTGACTCTCCTATTGAGAAGTCTGAGATGTGGCCTTACTAAGGGAAGAAGAAAAATGCTACTTCTTGGAATACCACCTCCTCCATGAATCTAAATCTTCCACTCCCCATCCCAAGTCCTCTAAAATCCCCCACACCTCCACTCAAAATCTTGTTGCAACAATTTTATGTGACCTAAAGAACATCCCCATCAAAATCTTGTGTAAAAGAGGCAACATTGGAGCCAAAACCCCCATTTGCAAGAAGAAAAAGAAAACCTCAGTAAAAATTTATGTTGAGGAAGCTGATTTTTTGGAGGAGGAGGAGACTAAGAATAATAATGCTGCTAAAAGAGAAGAGGTTAAAACGGGGCCTAAATTTATAAAGGAGATAGACAACCCCAATTTGAGTGTTAGGCAGTCTCATAAGATGGTGAGCCACTCAACCCCTAATCTTAGTATGGATGAAATCTCAAGTGACTCAACAGCTGGAGAAAGGTGAATGATGAAGATAACAATAATAAGGATGGGGAAGAGGGGGAGGTGGATGTAGATATTAAGGGCTCGAGCTTGTTCCTTGAGTTGAATGTAGTATTTTTGAACTTCGAAGACTTGGACACCAACCCTGTCGAGCAACCTAACCAAGACACATGCCAAAATTGCATGCAAACTATAGAGGAATTTAATTTTTTAAGACTCATGTTGACGATCTAGAATGAAAATTGAGAGGTATTTCCTTCTTTACCCTAAAATTTATTCACCATTCAACGACCACTCTAGGTTTGATGTTGAAAGATGATTTTAAAAGTTATGAAAGTAACAAGGAAGAAAGCACCAATTCTAATAATTGAGATTTGTTTAAATTTCTCAAGGAGGATTGGGAGAAAACATCTGATTTATTTGGTGCTCTCTTAGTTTTTTCTTTTATGTTTTAAAAAAACTTTGAACTTTGTTTTTTAGTGTTGACTTTGGCTTGTGGCCTTTGAGATATTTTTATCCTTTTTGTTGATTTTTTCTACCTTGAGGGCCTTTTTTGTATAGGGTTCATCACCCTGAATGTTTCTTATATTATAAAAAACATAATATAATTATTATGTGCTAAAATTTTTTTTTGACACTAATTTAATCACTCTTCCTAGACTATCTATTCATTATATTTGGAACAAATCACTTCCTATATGTTACGAGAAAAAAATTTGTAAATTGCATAAAGTTAAGGGTCACTATACATAATCACATATGGGTCTAAACCAAAAATTACAAGATCTCATAGACAACAATATGATCCATGTTGAATGTATCAATGATAATGTAATTGTAAATTCTTTAGTTGCACATGCAAATATATATTTGGGAATTATGCAATCCTTTCCTTGACATAGTTGTTAATATTCAGGTGCACAATATTATTGTTATGAATGATATAAATGAATATATTATTACACATGATTTTCATGATGAATCTTAGTATAGATCACATTTAGATACTTTGTGAGTGTAATATAAATGAAGGATACAAACTCTTCTTCCCTTCCTACTTTGTTTATTATATTTTCCATTGATGAGATTTGACAAAGTAGTCATTATGGTACATTGTATATTATTGGGAAGATAAAGAATCTAATCATTGAGTATATACTATAAATCCCACAAATTGATATCATATATGTATGGAGGACATTTTAGTAACTAGTCTTTTGGAACCAACATCATACAAACATTCAATATTATCATTAAAAATGACTAATGGGGTATTGATTCATACTTTGGGTTATCTTGTGCTACCAATTATAGATGGACATAAGGAGTGATCTATATTGTTGTGTAAATTTTTAATTTATTTTGATAGATTTTCTATTTACATTAGTAGACCATGGCTAGAAAATTTAGGAAATATACCTTCAATTTTACCTTAAGGTAATATTGGCTTACAAAAACACATGGGCCAACATCAAGAGTTGGTAAACCAACTCTTCTCTTGAAAGGAGGATAAAAGCCTCCATAAGGTCTTAAGGTCAATTTTCCTTTGTTTTGTAGGAGATATCAATGATGAATGAGATGCAGCTTAAGAATGGTCCTAGTAAGGACTAAGTAGAAATAGTTATAGGATAATTTGAATCTCAAATCACAAGATGGAGAATCTATAAAATATGTGCTCTTACAATAGGATATGGCAATGGATCATGGGAAAGCTAATCTAAGTCTTGAACTACTCATAATCTATCCCTCTATCTCAAAATTTTAAAAAAGGAAAATTATAAGGGAAGGAGAGGAAGAGGAAGATGAAAATGAAACAAGCGAAAGAGATAGGGAGGATCCAAAATAAACTTGTTGATTTAAGAAGCAACCATTAATCTACTAAATTTCACTTGCAAACACAAGGAAGCCACAAGCACAACCATTATTCTATGTTCAACATACAACATGAGAGGCGTGGGAGCTAAGGAAGTGAATCAAACATGTTATTATATCTATAAATGGGAATAAAAAAGGAAATACCCACCAAATCACTTGCACAAATCACAATTAATGAACTCTTTAATAAATGTATATTAAGCTGAAAAATATTTTGTACAAGTATAAAATACAAAAAATTATAATGATTACATTTTGATTATCAAAACAAAAAAAACCCCACCATATTACATGTGTAAGAGGAGTCAATTTTTAAAAAAATTCTAAAACTTCCCAAGCTTAACAATGATATACATGCACTTTTATATAGATCCAAGCTCATGATAGATGGGAAATATTGTTATTGCATGGAAGTTGAGATTATTGATGCCTTGGGATAATATAGGACATTCCTAAGTACTTCAAGGTTGGATTTTTTTAAATTGTTGATGAATCGCAACTTGAACCATGTGCATGCCCACTTAATTCCAATGGTAAAATATCATAATAGAGCCTAGAGAGCCTTAATCCAATTGCTCTAATATCAAAATATTTGACTCAATATTTTTTTTAGGATATTACTTGAATTATGGCTTCACCCATTATGCCTCATTATCTAAAATCTAGTGTGATAATTAGGGTCATATCTAATCAATTACTCTCTATCTAGGTTCATATTCTCTAGGCAATCTTAATTGCACACACCATTTAATTCTCAACAAACTCATATTGATTTTGAAAATATTATTGTACCTTAATGCTCTAACCATGTGTAAGATAAGGGATCTTAGTGAACACAAAAACATCATGCTCATCATACATAGGAAAGAGCCACATAAAATACATTTAAAATAATAATCAATTATAAAGGAATAATTAAATTAATCTCAAGATTAAAAGGATATTGTTAAAATGTACCATGATAAACACTCCTCATTTAATTTTAAAGAGGAAATATATACTCTTGCAAGCCTCTAGTACACTTATGGTTATACAAAATGGTTTCAAGATCAATATTGCATGCTATTAGGGGAAATAATAGGAAAGAGATAATACTATATGAGAAAGGAGAAATCATCATATTCAATTGCACGATGATCACATGTGGCAGCCTCGGAGGGGAGACACCTCAACATGAGAAATGAGTCTTGTTAGGACTTAAATTTACATTTTCTTATCCATTATATTCCCAAGTTTACAATTGATGATTTAAGATATCTATCATGGGTAGTCCTTTTCTAATTTTGATAGCATAGTTAGGTAGAGCATGAAAAACCAAGTCCAATTGATTTTTTAAGTTTTGAAAAAAAATTAAAGAGTGAAAGTTATGATTTTGAAAGTTTTATTCCTCACTATGGATTAGTTTCATTTTCTCAAAAAGTCTTATCTAGTTTTTTTCCCACAAGGTTCCATTATGTTGGAAATCCTTGCAAAAGGTAGTAAAATATAAAGAAACGGATAAGTATTGTTAGAATTTTGAAAACACACAAAAGGTAGGATTAAACAAAAAATGAGAACACCTTCCACACACAAGAGTTGCAAACAATGATTTTCTATTTCCTCAACAAGAAAACCCTATGCGAGATGCTAGAGCTTTCACTAAACTTAATAATATAATATAGAGTGCTTATAAGAGAAAACCATAAATGATAAAGGGATTAGATCATGACAAGTGTCGACATGACATGTAATAAAATATAACGATCTAATAATAGCTCAAAATAATAAAAGGAAAAAAACTCCTAAGTTTAGCTTAAGTGGATAAAGTGAAATTAGCTAAATAATTAATTAAACATTAATTAATTATTAACTAATGAATTATTACTCTAACACCCCCCTTTAAGTGTAACTTAGGGAGTAGCTTAAAAAATATAAAAGCGAATGCATAAAAAGAAAAGAATGTATGAATGGGTCCCACTAAACAAGGCCTAATGAGGTACCCATATACAAACAATCTAATATCTCATAAGTGGAGAAAAGGAGAAAACATCATGGGAAAAATCCCTCTCCAAAAGAGAGAAAGGTGAATGAAAGACTAAGAAGCCTCTAAACCAATGCCCCAAAAAGAATAGGAACATGATGAACATCGTTGAAGAACAAAAAAGTTATAGAAAACTATTGAATGATGACTACTATAGTGTTGAAATGAAGGACCTCCTTTAAAACAAATGATGATCAAAATCAAGAATACAAGAACCTACATGAGTTCCCCCAATGATACTACTCAAACAATGATTAGATGACAAATAAAGGCAAAACATATTTCATTTGAAGATACAATGACACATGAATCCGTATGAGTGACTACAATGACACCACTTAACCATGCAAGATGAAAGCAAAAAATATAAGTACCAATAGTTCGAATATTGATCAAGTAAAAATAGAAGGTCTCCTCCACAAAATAAGAATACAAGAGTGTCCATATGGTAAATTCTCCATCTCACTAAAATAAATTGTAAATAATCATTGTATGAACACCTAGTACATATGAGAAAAAACCAGATACATAGCTCACTCCAAAATGAAAATAAGTATTAACACCAACAGTAGAAACCCCCCATAATAAAAAAAAGGGAGAGCCATGAAAATTACACTAAAATTGTGTGTCACCAAGAAGTACATGAAGGAAAATTAAAAAAATTTGAACATGCACATGAAAGTACCTACAACTGAAAAGGGGTGTGCAAACAAGACACATACATATGAGGAAATAATTACTAGGATTCAATGTTGTCGTGGAAGGAACTCTCACTTGAAAAATCTGTGATGAAAATATAAAGGCACTACACAACCCCCCATGACACTTTATAACATAGTGCGAGTACAAAAAGGCATAATAGGATGTGTGAAATCCCCAAAAAACATGTACAACAATATGGCACTTTATCTCAATGCATTACAAAAGAGAAAGTGCTTACAAAAGATGCCTAAAATACCCAAATATGACAAAATGTTGGAAATACATGTATAATAGCCAAAAATGAGTCATTCCATGCAAACAAAAAGTTTCTAGAAGCAAAAATGTCCAAGTAATTCACTAGAATGTGAAAACACAAAAAAAATGTACTTGGAAAAAAATATGGAAAAAGTTCATGGATAGCTATAAAGATCTCTAAAAGACCTTTCCAATACCAAAAGAATCATGAAAAATGGAGAAAATGGTCAAAATTTCTGATCTTGAGAGTGAAAACAACACATCTAACTTTGAAAGGTTGTAGAATGCACTAGTAGCAAAATTTGAGAAAAATACCTACACTATTGGGTAGTTCTTAGAACCAACTTTTCAAAAATATCTTGTTTGCTTGATTTTGATACCTGAGTGAAAAGGTATTATGGTTTTCCCAATTTTTATTAAGTTACCACAAAAGGAAAAAAATATCCCTTAGGGGTTGGGCATTGGTCACCCATGTGACCCTAGGCTCTATGGGGACTTAAAAAATCCCCACCAAACCGCTACTAGTGGAGTGGTGAGCAGGTGGCATGGCTAGCAAATAGCGGTGCTGAAGGTGCTAGCAGTTGAAATATAGAAAAAGGGATCCTAGGTCCTAAATTTAAAGAACCTAGGGTGCAAGGGTGGCCTTTTTCCAAATTTCATTAGGATGTAGATCACAAGGTAAAAATATTGACTTTTAGTCCTAATGGTGAGCCAATCGGACCTGAATCTACATCTAATGAGGGATTAGAATGGATTGGAAATATTTTAGAATGATTAGACTAATGATCTTATGTGCCCTAATATGTAAATTGTAAAATCCTGACAAATAACAAATAAAAATAGTAGTTTGCAAGTGGATTTGGGAAGTGCAAAGGACAACATACCTACTGAATTTTTTTTATTTTGATGTTCTTACAAGGACACATTTTCCCAATGGTGATTGGGTCTTTGTGCGGGGGTCCTGATCAACTTTTTGGGTCCTTTGGTGCTAGATCTAAGCTTCTATTTTCCACCTACAAATTTTCTAGAATGTCGAAAAATGAATTCTACAAATTAGTTTCCATAGATTGACAAGAATGATGACAACACATGCAACAATGCAAAATTGTTCTTCAAGATCTCTTCAATCCTTCTTCAACCTATAATCTGCACATTCAAAAAGAGGTAAAGTTGTTTGTTCCATACAAGGGTTTGCCTCAGTAAAATCCTGTGAATAATGTTCTCACTTTCACAATGGCAATGTCAAAGATGAAAACCTTAATGAAAAGGAAGGAAATGATGAATGAATAAACTGTTGTAACTCACCACCCGACAATAGCTTCCTTGAAGGATTGAAGACATACACATCACTTCAAGGGAATTGGATCTTTCTTGCTAGATTTTATTGAATGCTTGAACACATGAAGACCTACAACACTTGTTAGCCTTCACAAGACAACACGAATACACACAATCTTTGGCATGATGTTAGGATCTTGATTGCTTATATACATGACTAATAATGCTTCTCTTGAATGCTCAATTATGCTCTTGACAATAATTCTTGAACATAATTTCTTCTCTAAATTATTGCTTAGCTTTCAAATGATAAAAAGACTATATTTATAGGTGTTTATTCAATTTCCTGAAAATTAAATTCCAAAATCCAACACTTACAATTTGATTTTTGATCATTAAAATGTCGCCAAAAACATATTTTAATTCGGGTCCTAGCTCTTAAAGGGGACCCACTCACCCATGGGAAAATGGGTCTTGGCCTAAACTTATAGGACACACTCAATCCAAGGCAATCAAATTATTAAATGCATTTTTTTAATGTCGGTTTCCCTTTCAAAAAACGATAATTTTATAAGGCTTTGGAATGCATAATTTTGAAAATTAGAAGCTTAATTAAGTTCGATACATTAAGGGACCCAAACATAGTGTGAAATTAGGACCAACTGCTTGATATTATTTGTTCCTTGCTTGAGAATCCTTCTTTTTTACTAAGGATGTCTTTGATGGATACATTTCCCTTTTTGACTTTGCCCCATAGTTTCTTTGATTGATGGAGTATGATTGGGATTATTTTCTTTTGTATTCTTTGGTATCCATTTGTATTTTTTTGTGCTCTTTGCTCTATAGCTTCATTTTCTTTGGTGATCTTCTCCTTGCTTTGGTAAGAATATTTCTTCTCATGTTGGTCCCATTTTGTGTATGAGATGATGGGTGGATGAAGATTCATGATACAAATATTCATAGTGTTGACAATTATTTTACCATAAGGATCCTTCATGCCCCTTATGTTGACATTTTCATTAGACAAGATTGCCCCCAACATTGTGAAGGTATTAACAATACCTAGCCCTTTGCCCTGATAATATATCCCTTGATCCATAGCCATTGAATATGACTTGTCATGAACACATGACATTGCTATGGGTTCCTATTGTTCAGAAATATTAACTGTTTGTTCTAATTCTATGACATCTTTATTTATTGATTCTGCTTCAAAAGATGTTGGTATTGATTCAGAAGATGTTGATGATGCCCAATCATTGTAAGAATCAATAATCTTGATCATTGCTTACTATTATTTGGGAATATCAAGAGTGGGAGATTCTTATTTTGTATGAAGAATGTCTATATGTCCATCCAAAGAAAACATCTCATTGGTGGTATCTGGTCTGTCCTTGAAATTTTAGAAGGATTGGAGAATAATCATTAAGTCACAATAATTCTTTGGGGATTTGATCTATTTAACATGAATTGTAGTTGAGAAAATATTACTTAGAGATTGAAAATCATTATGTAGCTCATGAAAATGTTGTGGGGAAATAGTATCTTGATCTTGACTTAGTTTGGAGAAACTTTTGTTATCCTCCAGACTATCTTCTTGGCATGAGCCTTGGGTAGACGATGCATCATTGATAGTAGAATCTTCACAAGCTGTAAGGTCTATGGATGGAGCATGAAAACCTTTTTTCCTTGGAACCTCCTTAATGTGGCCAATTACAAAGTCATACGAAGGGGTAATATGGTTATCTGAAAGATACTTGATACCATTTTGATATGAGACATTGCTAGGCATTGTTGATTGATCTTGAATATGTTTTAAGAATGTTTCTTGATGTTTGTTTGATTTACCTTCAAAAGAAGGATGAGAAACATAAATATGTGCTACCATGGTATCACTAGTATGGTTTATGTTGTTAGAACTTGATTCATTTTCCATATCTTTTTCTTTTCCATGATTAGGCATAGTGGTTTTGTAGATCTGCAAGTCTTGATTTCTGGATTTTTCATCAACCTCAAGGTCTCCTTTCTCAATAAGATCTTGAACAAGGTGTTTGAGTCTAAAACAACTTTATGTATTATGACCTTTGTATCAATGAAATTCACAAAATGATCTCTATAGCTAGGAGGTTTGACTTGTGGCTCTTGATAACTTGAGAATTTAGAACTATCAAACCTCCATGGGTTCCCCTAAGGGAGTGAGTTGTCATCTAGGTGCATTGTTATTTTTTCTTTGTGATGCCCTTTGAGTATTCACAACATTGATTGTTGGTTGATTTTTTTGTTGTTATTGTTTCTTGTTTGGTTGCATGTTTTGTTGTGTGTTCATTGATTGGGTGTTTGTTTGTGGTGGGGCACTTATGACCATTTTTCGCATCAATGGCACCATCATTAGCGACATTTTTGTTTTTAGCCCAAAATCTTGGCTTGTAATTAGAGCTAGATGATGGTCAGTTATCCCTATATGCTTGCATGTCCCCTTGTACTATAAGGGCTCTCTCAATGTTAAGAGTCTTAGGGATAAGTTTTTTATATGTTGTGACACATTGCATTTTTAATTGGAAAGATAACTTTCCCTCAAGGTTAGCAATAATGATTCCTATTTGTTGTTCTTCAATCATAGACCATTTGCTCTTGCTAGCTCTGTATCGCCATCATTGTAGGAAGGTCGTGAATGATTCTCCTCTAGCTTGTTTTAGGTCATACAACTCCTCCAAGCTTATATCTATATCTAGATTGAATGAGAAGTGATCTATAAATAGATTAATAATATCTTGGAATTTTTGGATTCTAGGAGGTAAACAGAAGAATCATTCAATTGCGGGTCCAACCAAGCTTCATGGAAAAAGACACATTAGATAGGAATCATCATAAGCTACTTCCATGCATGACACATAGAATTCTCTGATGTGGTCCTCAGTATTTCCTTTTCCTTTGTATTTGTCAAATTTTGGTATCTCAAATTCCAACGAGAATGGGATCATGACAATGTTCATATCAAAGGGATAGGGGCACAAGTCACGTTGGGTGTATGATATTTTGTCTTTCTCGCTTGAATGTATTGTATTTGTTGTGAGAGAATTTTGAATTGTGTGGAAATATTGTCTCATGGATTAGGTGGTGGAACATACATATTTTGAGGTTGCATTGTTGATGAGTTGAATGTGATATGTGGCGTATGTGGGGGGTTGGCTTGTTGTATGAATCATGATGGTGGTGGGGTTACATATGCTCCTTGTGGGTTGGGATTCAAGGCATTTTGTTACATATTTGTGTAGGGTTTTTGGAAACCTTGTTGTTGTGCAAGCAATGCTTTTTGATATGCTTGTTGTTGTTGTTATGCCAACAATGCTTGTTTTTGGGCTTCTTGTTGTTGTTGTAGCAATGCTTGTTATTGTGCTTGATGTTTTTGTACGGCTTGTTGATATAACTATTGTTGCAAGTCTTGTGCTTTCACTTGTTGTTGTGATTGGTGTTGTACTTGCGCTTGTGCTTGCTACTGTTGCAAGGCTTGGGCTTGTTGTGTTGCTTGGTGTGCTTGTAGATGTTGTTGCAGTAAGGATTGCATTTGCACTTGCACTTGTGCTTGTTCTTCTTTTAGATGTTATAGAAAGGCTTGTGCTTACACTTACACTTGTGCTTGTGCTTATAGTTGTTTCAATTATTTTTGGCAGGCTTGTTGTGTTGCTTGCAATGTGATGCTATATTAATTTTCCATGTTTCAATTTTGAGGTGGGGGTGGTAGATTTTGGTGAATGGTTTGAGATGGTGTGTTGAGGGGTTGTTGGGATGGTTGGGTGATAGATGGTTGATTTGGGTTTAATGTGTTAAACCCTTGTGAGATTTGACTTTGGGATGGAAGGGTGTACACTTGGGATGTGGTTTGACTTTGCGTTGATGGTGTGATTAATGGTTGTTATGTTTGGTATGAGGCCACTTGTTTTTATGATGTTAGTGGCATGTTAGGATTTGGATTGGGTGTGATGGATGAATTGATTTCATTCATTGTGTTTGGTGGATTGGTTTGATTTGTTGCATTTGGTGGATTGAGTTGATTGTTTGATTGTGGGTCAATGTGATTGACAAATTTATTTTTTTGCCTATACCTTGGACTAATGTGCGTGATGGAGTTATGATAAGGACATGTGGATACATTTGTGATGTTTTCCCTTGTAGGAGTTAAGATGAAGCATTTAGGGTTCCAACTTGTCCAAATAGGTCCACTTGTCCTTATGGAATGTTAGGAACATAACCTTGTGTATCTTGGGTATAGGATGATGTGGCATGAAAAGTGGATGTTGTGTTCGTGTCATGGAATATGAGTGGTACTGCTACCCAATTTCACTATTAGCTCAATCAAGTAGAGCTCTTAAAGTTTTCAAATGAAAAGTAGGGTTCATTTTAATGCTGTTATATTTAATTCATCTGTATAAAAAAAAATCAGAAGATTACATTACTGAATTGCATTTATGCTTATGCATACAATATAAGAAATATTGTACAAATATTTTTAGAAAAAATAATCTTTATTGACAATATAAATGTGTAAGGTCTCACACAAGCCATGAGACTAAATAATTTAATGCAAAAGAAATAAAACATTATACATTTATATAAAATGAATGCACATTTAACAAAGGGTGACCCATCATTTCCTGAATGATGAGCCCTAGTTGAGTTTCCTTGTGTCATCCTTACGCTTGTCTTGCATCTAGCTTTTTCTCCCTTGTTGCTCCTAGTTGCTTGCATCTGAAAGAGAGAGTATTGTTAGAGCGATTAAAGGTCACTAATCCATACATGCACATGCATCTATAAACATACAATTTGATCTTCATGTGCACTAAAATAGCTAGTATGCCAAAGACATTCAAGAAAGCAACATGATTATCAAGCACATCTATCATATGCGCATATTTTTCTAACATTTTGTTTCCTATGCAGATATAGGGAAAATTATGTTACTATTTTGAATCATCTAATTAATAGCATGTTGGGTAAATGTGGATCCCACAAGGTTTGAGCTCAACGTGTTATTGTTCTATGTTTTGGAAGGCATATATATGCATTTTTAGAGATATTTGCATGATAGTGACAAGATGATATAAGCACTATCAAAAATAGAACATTGAGGAGTTAAACTAAACACGGTAAATCACCATGGAGTAGTGAATAGTGCTCATACAAGAAATTCAAGTGAGGCAAAAGCACAATAGATGGCCTCCAAGATACAAATGCATATTCATATTGAGATTCTCTCAAGTGACAGTGAACATAAGGGTCAAATTCTATATGCATAAGGCAATCATGACTTAAGAGATGAGCATGAAAGAGTATGTTATGAGTCACCAAGTTACAAATATTGCAACCATTGCTTATGGGTTGGGTGTCAAGACATAATCCTCATCACAAGTAAAATAATATTTGTTTCTAATGAAGAAGCCTTCTCACTCATGAGGGAAATAGTGCATTTAAATTACAAACCTCCATTCATAGCTTCTATAGTGTTGATGACATCAATACCATAGAGGGGATCAATTCCATAGAAAGTAGAAGGAAAGATGCAATGAGGAGTGCACAGTGGTAAAGGTACATGAACCATGAAGCTCAACTCAAAGGACAATCATCCTAAACTATGAAGAGAAATATGCATACAATGGTAAAATAACATAGGAAGTGTTAGGCCATTTAAAGGGGCATCAATTAACAAAGCAAAACCTGTTCATTCTAGGAATAAAGTATGATAAGCAAGAAAACATGGCAACATGATAATAATATTACTAAAGGACAGAGTAGAGAACAAGCACCATTTCATATGAGCATGCTTTTTTGGTCTACACATTTGTGGGAAGTGAATAGAAAGGATACACCATATTGATGATTTGATGTTCAAAATAGATTTTTTCCATATTCCTAGTTTTTGTTGGTGGTTTTCATTTTGATAAATTTGGCAAGGGTTTCTTTGTTATATTCTAGACAATTGCAATGATGATTTTTTGTGCAAACAAACAACTTTGAAGGGTTTGTTCTTGGTATTCATTTAGACACAGATTTTTGTAGTTTTCATTGGGCTATTTCTTCAATGTTACTCGTGAATCTCTTATGCTGTGTTGGTGTTTCACCTGGGGCTTTCTCTTGGAAAGTATGAAGTTGACGGTAATATCATACAACCACAAAAGATACTTATTCTATGGTTTATCAAGATAAATGCTAAGGACATTAAATATCCCATGGTCAGGCACAATATTCTCATCCTATTGACCAGAGTCATTCTCTTATTTGAGGGGGGTCCACAATCAATAGGCTTCAAGATCCCGTGACATAGAAGATGTTTAAATTGGTTTTGTGGGTATTGAATTAGCAACAGTTTGAAGGAGACCCGATCAATAAAAGTGCAGAAAGAGCCTCAACTTGTATATGGTAGGGACCCTCGAAGTCTAGTAGGGAATGTAAGGTGGAGCCTTTGACATGGAAAAGAAATGAAATATATACAAAAATAAAAGTATGGGTTTTATTGTATCCTTACAAAATAAAATACAGAGTTTCATGGAAAATGAGAATGCAAAGGAAAATTCAAATATATTAATCATTTTTCATCTATACAAGCTTGGATTTCTCAAAGAAAATGAAAAGAGTGCAAAAGCTCGAGTGACAAAGACTTACCCCAGCTCAACTTTCATAATTTTTACACTGAATCTACATATATGAACCAGTCTCAAAGCTCCTGAAAAAACCCTATGGCGGCGCCTTCATGTATTCTAGGAAATTCAAGCGAAATGAAATGAGAATGGTGAATGCCCATAGTTTTAGCCTTTAGGGTTTTTACCTTATCTTTGCTGACTTTTGCATATGGGAATTTTTTGCCCTTTATTTAAAATTATTGAAGATTACTAATATGCCCATGGCATAAGACTTTAAGTCTTATATTTTGAAGGTTTTGTTAATATCCCCATGCTATGCATAGGAGTCTTCTGGACTTAGTATTTCTTTTACATTGTAGTCTCCCATAGGGGCCGAGCCCTTACTTTTACTTTTTGGATTGATTAAATTGTAAAACATTTTAATTAAGTGATAATTTATAAATCACTTAATTATAAATGTTATTATAAATGCAAGAAAAGAGGCATGTGCTTTGAAGAATTAGTCATGAAGGAGATATGGTTGAGAATTTATGATTTGCAAGCATCTTGGAGAGGTTGGAGAAGTTAGCCAACAATTGGGAGAGAATATAGGCCTTTTTGACCAAGTTTGGAGTAGTTTTAGGGGTGGTTTCTCATGCGTTTATGTTGGATAAGGTCAATTTGACTTTTTCACCCTTTTGGAGCTCATTTGGAGGAAATCTAGTTGCTATATTTTATGATTTTTGGAGGCTTATGAAAATGAAGTTTCTAGATCCTTTTTTGATGGAGTTTTTTTGGGAGTTGGATATAGTCACTCGTGTGTCTCATTTGCAAGCAATTCTTACTTGTTGCTTTTTTTGTTTTGTGACTTTTGCATTCCTTGAAGGAAAAGACAGAGTTTTGTAACTCATTTGGACATGAAATACAGTGTAAACCTTGAGTATCATTGAGTGGATTATTTATCCTTCTTATTTTTTTCTTTATTGTGTGCATCTTATTGATTGATCAAATTGCTTGTGAAGTATTATTCATTTCCTTGTAATTTTGTCTCATGCTAAGCACCTTTTTTGCAGAAAAGTGTGTGTTGCATGTTATAATCTATACAAAAAATGCAAGTTACTTCTATCTATGAAGTCTCCTTCCTCCTAAGAGTCTAAGCATGAAAGCCTCTTTATAAAATACTTGTGCAAAACACACAAAAATAAGTTATGCAAGTCTATTTTTAGTCATTGTAAGAAAGTGTATGAAGTCCGAGTTTCAAGTCCTTTTAATGTTCAGGTGTATCACCATAGGGTTTAGTTTTCATTTTCATGTTATCCTTTTAAAATTTTCCTCTACAATCTAGTAGATTAGTTTTAGGTGAGTACCAAAGGAAGATGACCTTCTCCGGAGGTTTATCTATGTTTTTCAAAGCCCACACTTTGAGAGATCTTCCAATGTTTCACTAAGTGGTTGAACAGGGTTCAACAAAGGGTGCACATTCAGGTGATAATAGTTTTTGGCACGCACGATGGGAGCACAAACTAGTATTTAGTTCTTTTATCTTTTAATACACTATTGTTTGGTGTGTAAAACAGTTGATTTCTTCCTTTTGAGGTGTTCAATCACATACCTGGTGACTCTAAAAGATTTGTTTTGGTTTTAGCAGTTCAAGTGCTGATACGTTTTAAGTTTTTTTTTTTTAAAGCAATCTGATTTGAATGAAAAGAAATGTTAGGTTTTTATGGACAACATGTGTATTCACCCCCATATCATGAAAATGTCATCCTGGTGCCTTATTTTCAATCATATCAAACTCATGGTACAATTGGTTTTATTGTTAATCCCATTACATCACAAAGAAACCAGTCAATCCAATATTCTTACCACCCAACCACCCCTGCTTAGTTTGCACATCAACTTGTATATGTCCAACAAAAGTCTCACCAAGATCATCATAATGTCAACCAACATGCTTATTCACATGCCCAATCTTAGAGGGTTAACAATATGAGTATCAAACATATAATTACTGATTTTCAAAGACATATGTTAGAGATTGAAAGATAGCAGGAGGTTGACATGCATTAGGAGGAATTGGCTTACAATGCCCATTTTCATGAACAACAGGTGTTGGCACAAAAACAACAATATAAGGAAGAGCTTGCAAGGGAGGTGCTTGCAAAAGAAGCCCAATCAACTTTTTACATGTTAGATCAGTTTCAGGAGGAAGTGCTTCCAAGGTATGAAATTCCAAGTGTCAGGCAAGGTGAATCCTCTAAATCTTCAAATCAGATTCCAAATTTTAGAAGTTTTCCTATGTTGCAAAATCCTGAGCCTATGATTCCATGAGAGTAGTCATCTTCAATGCTAGAAGACCATCATATCCCATACTTGCAAGATTATGAGTCAGTTATCATCCACCTTTACAAAGGAGGACCTATTGCTTATGACAGTAGATGGTTTGCTAAGGAAAATGAGGTATTGGGGAATTTTAAACAGGAGAAACTTATAGCTTATAAGCCTTCACTTGTTGAAAAGAAGGAGAAATCAGATCCATTATAGCAGATAGTTGAGCATGGTCAGCTTGGGCAGCAGGTTATGGAGCAAGAAGAATATGTTGAACATCAAATTGTCTCATTGATGTTTAATGAGTTGCCCTGTTTTGTTGAACAAGATGAAGGGAGCTTTCCCATATGTTCATTAGTAACAGATTTGGAACATCTTGAAGTTGTTCAACAATGTGATGTGTTCCTAGTTTAGGATGTTAGTAATGAGCATGAAAAAGAAACTTCGATTCATGAAGATCACCATAAGGTAAAAATCAGTCTTCCCATGCAAAAAGGTAAAGAAGACTTGTTATGGGATGATTTTGAGACTTTTTGTTCAATGTTGGATGATAAAGAAATAAAATTTGAGAAATAGATCCATGAAAAACAAGAGCAAGTTGTGGAAACAACCATGTTTTATCTTGTATCTTTGGAATCAAGTGATTCCAAACAATAAGTTGAGATCATAGAGACAACTCATAGGTTTGAACCATCTTGCCTCAATCAGAAAGAGAAGACAAATGAACAAAAGGAACTTGGTGGAAAATAGGTTGATATGCTTTGGTATGATGGGCTACCTTTTTATGCTAAACAAAGTGAAGAAGATGTGTCTATGATAACTCAAGCTTTACGACAAGATGTTCAATAGTATGATGAGTTGTTGGTTCATGAAAATCAATATGAGAATGAAGATTTGGTTCATGAAGTAGTTTCATTTTGGGATGATCTAAAGTATGTTTTGGGTCATTAGGAAGCCTCCTTTTTCCCAACTTTGGATATTGAACCAACACCTTTTGAAGCACAAGATCAAAAACAAGATGCAAAAATACATGATTTGAAACAACAAGAAACTAGTATGGAGAGTTCTGGATTCACACTTTCTAGAGGATGCCCAATTAGGCATCTAGCCAGAATGGAGACCAACAAGAATATTCCCATCTTTCTTGCACCCAAGCATGAAGGTGTAGCTAAGAAAGAATAGACTCAAGTCATTTTTCCACCTCAGGAAAACAATGCTAATATTACAAATGATAAGGTTAGTGAGCTTGTGTATGTTCTTCAAGAGATTTTGCAACTCTTTATTGAATTTTTGCCTATGTTTCATTTATTTCTAGTTGTCCTCAAGCATGGAAAGCATTGTAAGTTCTGTAGAAAAGGCAACTAATTCACCTAACCAGTGAATGGTTTTGTTTGAGTTGGTGTTTTCTTGGTTAGTATAGGGAAGGTTTAGATGTAAGTTTTCATTTCCCTAAGTGTTGTCAAGCACAATTAGGTAGTTTTCTTTCTGCATATTTTGTTTTTCAATAACTTTCCAAGGTTTCATGTTTCGATCTAGTGAGTTATAGAAGTTGTCCAGGTCTGTTTTCAACATTGTGTCGCATTTCTGAGTGACTTCGTGCCCAATAGATAAGCCTAGGAAACTGGTCTGATGTTTAGCAGGCAAACATATAGCAGATGTCACCAAAAATGTTACCCAATTTCACTATTAGCTTAATTAGGTAGAGCTCTTAAAGTTTTCAAATGAAAAGTAGGGTTCATTTTAATGCCACTATATTTCATTCATGTGTATAACAAAAAAATTAAAAGATTACATTACTGAATTGCATTTATGCTTATGCATACAATATAAGAAAGATTGTACAAATATTTTTAGAAAAGGTAATATTTATTGACAATTTAAATGTGTAAGGTCTCACACAAGCCGTGAGACTAACTACTTTAATGCAAAATAAAGAAAACATTATAAATTTATAGAAAATGAATGCACATTTAAGGAAGGGTGACTCATCATTTCTTGAATGATGAGCCCTGGTCAAGTTGCCTTGTGTCATCCTTTTTCTTGTCCTGCATCTAGATTTTGCTCCCTTGCTACTCCTAGTTACCTACATCTAAAAGAGAGAGTATTGTTAGAGCAATAAAAGGTCACTAATCCATACATGCACATGCATCTATAAACATACAATCTGATCTTCATGTGCACTAAAATAGCTAGTATGCCAAAGATGTTCAAGAAAGCAACAAGATTATCAAGCACATCTATCATATGCACATAGTTTTCTAACATTTTGCTTCCTGTGCAGATATAGGGAAAATTATGCTACTGTTTCAACTCATCTAATTAATAGAATGTGGGGTAAATGTGGCTCCCACAAGGGTTGAGCCCATGTTATCATTCTATGTTTTGACATGCATATTATACATTTTTAGAGATGTTTGCATGACAATGACAAGAGGATATAAGTACTATAAAATATAGAACATTGAGCAGCTAAACTAAACATGGTAAATCACCATGGAGTGAATAGTGCTCATACAAGAAATTCAAGTGAGAGAAAAGAACAATAGATGGACTCCAAGATACAAATGCATATTCATATTGAGATTCTGTCAAGTGACAGTGAACATAAGGGTCAAATTCTATATGCATAAGGCAATTGTGACTTAAGAGATGAGCATGACAGAGTATGCTATGAGTCACCAAGTTATAAATGTTGCAACCATTGCTTATGGGTTGGGTGTCAAGACATAATCCTCATCACAAGTAAAATAATCTTTGTTTCCGATCTACTCACTCATGTATAGAATCATGCCAAATTTAGAGGGAAATGGTGCATTTAAATTACAAACCTCCATTCATAGCTTCTATAGTGTTGATGACATCAATACCATATAGGGGAGAAATGCCATAGAAAGTAGAAGGAAAGATGCAATGAGGAGTGCACAATGGTAAAGGTACATGCACCATGAAGCTCAACTCAGAGGACAATCATCCTAAACTATGAAGGGAAATATGAATACAATGGTAAAATAGCAGAGGAAGTGTTAGGCCATTTAAAGGGGTATCAATTAACAAAGGAAAACCTCTTCATTCTAGGCATAGAGTATGATAAGCAAGAAAACATGGCAGCATGATAATAATATTACTAAAGGATAGAGTAGGATAGTGAGAACAAGCACCATTTCATATGAGCATACTTTTTTGGTCTAAACATTCGTGGGCAACAAATAGAAATGATACAACATATTGATGATTTTATGTTCAATAGTTTGTTGGGTATATCAAAATAGATTTTTTGCCATATTCCTAGTTTTTGTTGGTGATTTTCATTTCGATAACTTTTACAAGGGTTTCTTTGTTATATTTTGGATAGTTGCAGTGATGATTAAGTTTGATGATTTTTTATGCAAGCAAATAGCTTTGAAGGGTCTATTCTTGGTATTCATTTAGAAACAAATTTATGTAGTTTTCATTGGGCTATTTCTTCAATGTTACTCGTGAATCTCTTATGCAGTGTTGGTGTTTCGCCTGGGGCTTTCTCTTGGCAAGTATGAAGTTGAGAGTAATATCATACAATCACAAAAGATAGTTATTTTGATGGTTTATCAAGATAAATGTTGAGGACATCAAATCTCCCATGGACGGGCACAATATTCTCATCATATTGACCAGAGTAATTCTCTTATTTGAGGTTTTTTGTTTTCATATCATGCTCATGGTTAAAGAGGGGGGTCCACGAGCAATAGGCTTTAAGATCCTGTGACACAAAAGACGTTCAAATTAGTTTTTTGGGTATTGAATCAACACCAGTTTGAAGGCGACCTGATCAGGAAAAGTGCAGAAAGAGCCTTAGCCTGTATATGGTAGGGACCCTCGAAGTCTAGCAGGGAATATAAGGTGAAGCCTTCGAAATGGAAACAAAGTAAGATATATACAAAAATAAAAGTACACATTTTATTGTATCCTTACAAAATAAAACATAGAGTTGCATGGAAAATGAGAATGCACAGGAACATTCAAACATATTCATCTTTTTTCATCCATACAAGCTTGGGTTTCTCAAAGAAAATGAAAATATTGCAAAAGTTTGAGTGACAGAGACTTACCCCAACTCAACTTTGATAATTTTTACACAAAATCTGCATATATGAACCAGTCTCAGAGCTCTTGACAAAACCCTATGGTAGCGTCGTCATGTGTTCTGAGAAATTCAAGTGAAATGAAATGAGAATGGTGAATGCCCACGGTTTCAGCCTTTAGGGTTTTTACCCTAAGTCTTTGCCGACTTATGCATCTGGGCATTTTTTCCCTTTATTTAAAATTCTTGAAGATTATTAATATTCCCATGGCATAAGACTTTATGTCTTATATTTTGATGTTTTTTTTAATATCCCCATGCTATGCATAGGAGTCTTCTAGACTTGGTCTTTCTTTTGCATTGTAGTCTCCCATAGGGGTTGGGCCCTTTTATTTTTTGCATTGATTTTAAATGGAAAACATTTTAATTAAGTGATAATTTATAAATCACTTGATTATAAACGTTATTATAAATGCAAGAAAAGAGGCATGTGCTTTAGAGAATTAGTCATGAAGGAGATATGGTTGAGAATTTATGATTTGCAAGCATCTTGGAGAGGTTGGAGAAGTTATCCAACAATTGGGAGATAATATAGACCTTTTTGACCAAGTTTGGAGTAGTTTTAGGGGTGGTTTCCCATGCCTTTATGTTGGATAAGGTCAATTTGACTTTTTCACCCTTTTGGAGCTCATTTGGAGGAAATCTAGTTGCTATATTTTAAGCTTTTTGGAGGCATAAAAAAATGAAGTTTCTATATCCTTTTTTGATGGAGCCTTGTTGGGAGTTGGAATAGTCACTTGTGTGACTCATTTGCAAGCAATTCTTACTTGTTGCTTTTTCTGTTTTGCGACTTTTGCAGTCCTTGAAGGAAAAGACAAATTTTTGTAACTCATTTGGACATGAAATATAGTGCAGACCTTGAGTATCATTGAATGGAGTATTTTTCCTTCTTACGTTTTTCTCTATTGTGTGAATCTTATTGATTGATCAAATTGCTTGTGAAATATTATTCATTTCCTTATAATTTTGCCTCATGCTAAGCACCTTTTTTGCAGAAAAGTGTGTGTTCTAGGTTATAATCTATGCAAAAAATTCAAGTTACTTTTATTTGTGAGGTCTCCTTCCTCCTAAGAGTTTAAACATGAAAGCCTCTTTATAAAATACTTGTGCAAAACACACAAATATAAGTTGTGCAAGTCTGTTTTTAGTCATTGTAAGCAAGTGTATGAAGTCTGAGTTTGAAGTCCTTGTAATGTTCAAGTATATCACCATAGGGTTTAGTTTTCATTTTCATGTTATCCTTTTACCCTTTTCCTCTGCAGTCTAGTAGATTATCTTTAGGTGAGTACCAAAGGATCCTACTAAAAACAACAGTGTTGCTGGAAATATGTAGCCTATATTCATATATGATCCACAGGCGCCACAGGTTAATTGGCATCTTAGTAATAAGGTTTATGGTGTCCCCAAGATAGCCAGCTTGGGAATGAAGGTTAACCATGCACACCTAATGAGTAACTATATATGTAATGCAATAAGGGTTATTGATGTGTGAAGTATGTGCAACCCTCGTCCACTAAACCTGCATGACTGCATGCACCTAGAACACAAGCAAAGATTATAACGTTAGGATGTGTTCCCAAGTGATTCATTAATTCAAAGATTTTGAGAGCTTCCTTGCAAAATCCATTTTATGCACATTCTGTAATCATTTCATTTCATTCCATGAGATGACATCTCTTTGAGGCATTCTGTCAAATAATAGATATTTTATTTCTATTTTAGAATTGATAAAGTTTTTTTCTCAGATTCAATACCATAGAATATGTGGGTAAAATTAGAAGATAAATATATATATGGCAGAGAATAGATACACTTTAAAATCTAAGTATTTATGAATACATATACATTTATGAAGTTGGGCAAGTTCCATTCTTAAAAAGGTATTTTTGTTCAAATTAATCAATCTGTAATAGTTGGCCCGATCATTTAAATTTAAATCAGCCAAATGGTTAACTGAAAATAAAAAGTAAGATAAGAACTAAGGAGAAAGAGAAGTGGATTGTGCCTTTAAGAGTTATCAACCAGATGCATAAATCGTTCTTTAAAACTAAATCTTTTGGGAAAATTCGATATGCAATGTGTTTTTCCATGAAAAGCTGAATTTTCAATTACTTGAATCTTCTTTTAAAATTTGATATGAAATCATGCATTACTATTTTCATGAATGCATTTATTCATAAATTACTGAATTAGTAATTACTTGTACTTTGTGCAATTTTTGTATGAAACAATGTGTTATGCATAATTTATTTTAATGAGAAACTATTGAATTATAACTGCATACATGTCTACCAGAGCATTTCCAACTATAACATCTGATAGCAATCCCCCTACCATTATGCTTTGGTGCATGTCCATAAACCGTTCCAAAGCTCCTGCTTTGAACCTTGTCATGGTAAGTTGTGATTAACTTGTCAATTGTTTTGTTTTCTCTTTTGATTAAAGGAAGGAGAAAATGGCCATTCTGTTACTGGCAGTTTTCTCCATCTTGCTCATTTTGAATTGCTGAATTCAGTAAGGCAAGTAATGCTAAATAATGTAGAATACCTTTGATGTATTTCTAAGATATATCATCTAAATTGATCAGCCCAGATTAACTAGAGATCAGGTAGGATATATTGAAAAACTAGTACTCCTTTTATGTAGCTTTAATATGATGAGTAGATGTCAATATCTACTTTATTTTCAGGTATTTTATGAATTTATATTGAGGCTTGTTTGATAAAAAACATCACCATTATCATCGTCTACATATGAAAATTATGCAGCTTAATGCATAGTATTGATTAATTCACAAGATTTGTTCTAAATCTTGTTTATTTCTGCCTTGGTATTCTATATATAAAATTAGAAAGTAACATTTTATGTATACCATTCTGAGCTGCCTGAGGGAATTGGCTGAATGTTCTAATTTTTCATTAGTGATTTACTAATTATTAGTTTGAAAACGCCAAAACATTATATGCATTTCCTTGAATTCATTCTTTATGGTATTGAGCAGAAATGGAATATTACTCCCAGATTGGATAAGGCATTTTATTGGTTCATATTTTATAAATGAAAGTTGCATTGATAGCACACTCAGTGCTTTGTAAATTTGATCAATTTTAAAAGTATCTCATAGTGTTGTATATAAATGCATATTTATATGCATCATTACATTGTTCTTGAACTTTTGCCTCTGAATCTTAAGTGATGCAAGATCAGAGGATGTTTTAGAGAGAAACAAAGGCGATACTCCGTGTATGAATTTCTAACATTTTTTGTGGATAGTGAAGTATAGCCAATGAGGCATTGAAAAATCTATCAGTGAGATAGTATTGCCAGTGAGGCATTGTAAACAACAATTTTTATCAGATTAAGCCAGTGAGGCACTTTTATGAGTGGTTTTTCATCCCTGTGAGGGTTTTCCACTCATGAAAATATTTGTGTTATGGTTTCTTTGTGGATGCACTTATGGTTTTTCTATTTCCTTAATTTTCATTGCAGTATTCAAGTTTACATGTATTGCTGAGGTGATAACTCATGTGTAAGCCTACATGGCTAAATCTAATGAAGGCACCACCTTGTTTTAATATACTTGAATCATTGATGTATGTTATTCCATTTTATTATAGGATGAAAGTAATTTGATCATTTTAGAAACTTAATGATGTAATTAGCATATGTGTTTTTCCAATCCTTACACTTAAATCAAGTTTGATTTGGTAGGTTATGGAAATGCATGCTTAATATAGTAGAGGAGTCATAGAGAACTTAGTGTATATAGGTTGTTCCTAGGGTTTTAAAGATTATCCAATGGAGGAAATTGCCTATGCCTAGAATATGATTGGTCTTAACAAATCGAGTTAGAATGGTGGATGAGTGTGTTATGTCCATTTCGAAACAAGGGTGATGAATACTTTGGCCAAAGTGTTATAATTTACCACTGGTTACACTGTCAGTTCATTGTGTTAGCTTTTAGAATGCTAGTTTAAGATTGTCATACACGTATAATGTAGATAAGTTGTATGGTAAGGTTCTAGTTATGTAGGACACAACACTAGTTAAGGAATGGCTAGTATTTTGTGGTTTCCAGACCAAAGCTCTTCATCGAAGGGTAGGTCCATCTTACAATATGTGGTAGATGTGTGAGGGATTGCAGTTAGTTTGAGGATGGCAAAAAATCGCTTGAGTGATGCTTCTCCTCTCAGTCGACAAGCCAAGATTTTGAAAGAGGATTTCTTGGATCAATTGTATTTCTAGTGCCAATGAAGCTTAGATGAGCTATGTATGTATCTTGTATCTATTTCTTTAAAAGATGAAAAATGTATTTTGTATCTAGATTATGAAATAATTTATTTGGAAATATTTATGGCTATCATATGTGCATGTTATCTTGTTTTGAAAAGAAATTTTATATTGCTATGTGTTTGGTATTTAGTTTAATTTCACTTGTGGTAAAACATAGGAGGAATTACTAAGTTGAGCAAGGGGCATGTTACAATTAGTCTAACTTATTCTCATGCACTTAAGCTAAACTTAGGAGTTCTTTATTCAATTAACTAAATGCTTTTCTGTTAACTGAAGTGGGAAATTATTAGGGTTGCTCCTATATAGAACTCAAACCTCATTGTATTATTACTCTATAAATTTACTCTCAAACTCTCAACCTTTAAGGACTTTTGTTTTCCTTGAAGATTTTTGAGGATCTTCTCTAGCCTTTTCTTGTTGAGGAATATTGCATATATTGTTTGCAAATTTCTTGCATAGAAGATCTCTTTGTTTGTTGTTTGATCGCATGGCTCATGTTTTTCAAAATTCTAACATGGTATTAGAGTGTGGATTCATTGAACCCTTTCTCAATTTATGAGGTTTTTTCTTCAACTAGGGTTACAAGAGAAAATTTGAAATATTTTTTTGTTATTTTTTCTTTTTTTGCTTCATTGCTCTTTTGTGGTTTTTTTTGTTTTTGTTTTTATATTTTTGAAAAAAAAAAACAAAAATAAATATTCCACCCCAGGGTCATATGGCAACCAATGCCCAACCCTTGGGGGGAAAATTCTTTTTTTCTTTTTTCGAGCACTATCTAGTGTTGCTGATTTTTTCTCAATTTTTGCTTTTGGTGCATTCTAAAGCCTGTTGAAGTCAAGGGTATTATTTTCAGTCCTGAGCTCATAAATTTTGACCCATTTCTTCATTTTTTCATGATTCCAGTGGCTTTGGGACCATCTTTCAGATCTCTTCATAGCCATCTATGAACTTTCTCTAGATTTATCTTCAGGGAAATTTTATTCAATATTTTGTGTTTTCACACTTTGGTGAATTACTTGGACATCTTAGCTCCTGGGATCTTTTCATTTACGTGGGATGCATCATTTTTGGTTGTTTTATGTATTTATAGTACTCTATCCTATTTGGGCATTATAAACATCTTTTTCATGCACATTCTCTTTTGTAGATGCATTGAGATAAAGTGTCATTCTGGTGTATACTTTTTTGGGGATTTTGCACATCCTATTGTGCCTTTTGTACTTACACTATGATATAAAGTGCCATGGGGGTTGATGTTTGCCTTTTTTTTTCCATCACACATTTCTTAAGTGAGTGTCCCTTCCACGACAATAGTTAATCCTAGTGATTTTTGCCTCATGTGTGTGTGTCTTAGTTTGCACACCCTTTTATTTGTACATTGTTTCTCCTAGATGCACTTCTTGGTTTCACACAGTTTTAGTGTACCTATCATGATTCTCTATTTTTATCATTATGGGGGGGTTTCTATTGTTGGTGCTAATGCTTTATTAGTTTTTCAGTTTGAGTGATCTACGTATCTAGTTTTTGTTCTTATGTACTTTTGGATGCAACGTACATCAACAACTGGTTACATGCATTTTTGCGAGATGGATCATTTACCATATGGATAATCTTGCATTCCTATTTTTAGAGGTTATTCATTTTAACACCATATCAGTCATCATTAGACAACAGTCTACAAATTCTTTGTGCTTCAACAATGTTCTACATGTTCCTCCTTTTTGAACTTTGTTCATTTTGAGGCTTCTCAATCCTTCACACCTTGATTTGGAGGCTTTTCCAATCCTTCATTCACCATTCTCTCTTTTGGAGAGGACTTTTCTCCCACTCTAGTTTTCTCATTTTCTCCAATTTTGAGAGATATTTTGTTTGTACATGGGTACCTAACCAAGCATTGTTTGTCAAGACCCATCATGCATGCTCATTTTTAGGGTTTTCAGCTACTCCCTAAGTTCATCTTAAGGGGGGTGTTAGATTAATCATGCATTAGATAATAATTAATTAATTTTTAATTGATTATTAGGACAATTTATTCTCATGCACCTAAGCTAAACTTAGGAGTTCTTCATTTAGTTAACTAAGTGCTTTTTTGTTAACTGAAGTGAGAAATTATTAGGGTTTCTCCTATATAGCACTCAACCCTCATTGTATTATTACTCTGGAGATTTACTCTCAAACTCTCAACCTTTGAGGACTTTTGCTTTCCTTGAATATTCTTGAGGTTCTTTTGTAACTTTTTCTTGTTGAGGAATATTGCATATATTGTTTGCAGTTGTCTTGCATAGAAGGTCTCTTAGTTTGTTGTTTCATCTAGTTATGGCTCACGTTTTCACATTTCTAACATGGTATCATAGTGTGGAATCATCAAAACTCTTCTCAATTTATGAGGTATTTTCTTCAACTAGGGTTACAAGAGAAAAATCGAAATATTCTTTGTTGTTTTTCTTTTTTTCTTTTTTTAAAGAAAAAATAGAAAAACAAAAAAAAAAAAAAATCTGCCACCCTAGGGTCATCTGGGCAACCAGTGCCAAGCCCTTGGGGGGCTAAAAAAGAATTGATTTTTTTTTGCAAAATAGGTAGAATGGAGAAAATGGGTATAACTTTTTGCTCAAGTATCAAAATTGGGAAAACAAGATATTCTTGAAAGCTAGTTTTGAGCACTATCTAGTGGTGCTATTTTTTTATCACTTTATGCTGCTAGTGCATTCTACAACCTGTTGAAGTCAAAGGTATTGTTTTCAGTCCCAAGGTCATAAATTTTGACCTATTTCTCCATTTTTCACGATTCCAACAACGTTGAGACCGCCTTTCAGAGCTCTTCATATCCATCCATGCACTTTTTCTAAATTTCTCTCCAAGTACATTTTATTCATTTTTTTGTGTTTTCGCACTTTGGTAAATTACTTGGATGTCTTAGCTCTTAGAAACTTTTTGTTTGCATGGTATGAATTTTTTTTGGTTTTTCTATATGTATTTCTAGTAGTCTATCCTATTTGGGCATTATAAACATCTTTTTCATGCTTATTCTCTTTTGTGGATTGACTAAGATAAAGTGCCATCAGGTGTATACTTTTTTGGGGATTTTGCACATCCTATTGTGCCTTTTTTACTCACACTATGATATAAAGTGTCATGGGAGGGTTGATGTTTTCATTTCCTTTGCCATCACACCTTTTTAAAGTAAGTGTCCCTTCCATGACAATAGTGAATCCTAGTGATTTTTTCCTCATGTGTGTGTGACTTAGTTTGCACACCCTTTTATTTGTAGGTTGTTTTTCCTACATGCACTTTTTTGTTTCACACAATTTCAATGTACCTATCATGGCTCTCCCTTTTTAGAATTATGGGGGATTTTTATTGTTGGTGCTAATGCTTTCTTGGTTTTGTAGTTTGAGTGATCTACATATCTAGTTCTTATTCCTATGTACTTTTGGATGCAACGTACATCAACGACTGGTTACATTCATTTCAGTGAGATGGATCATTTACTATATAGACACTCTTGCATTCCTATTTTTGGAGGTTCTTCATTTCAACACCACATTAGTCATCATTAGACAATAGTCTACAACTTCTTCATGCTCCAAAAATGTTCTGCATGTTCCTCTTTTTTGGACTTTGTTCGATTGGAGACTTTTCAGTCCTTCACACCTTAATTTGGAGGATTTTTAAGTCCTTCATTCACCATTCTCTCTTTTGGAGAGGAGTTTTCTCCCACTATGGATTTCTCCTTTTCTCCAGTTTTGAGAGATCTTTTGTTTGTACATGGGTACCTAAACAGGCCTTGTTTGTTGGAACCCATCATGCATTCTCATTTTTAGGTTTTTTAGCTACTCCCTAACTTTATCTTAAGGGGGGCATTAGATTAATCATGCATTAGATAATAATTAATTAATTTTTAATTGATAATTAGTCTAATTTATTCTCATGCACTTAAGTTATACTTGGGAGTTCTTTATTTAGCTAAGTGTTTTATATTAACTAAAGTAAACAATTATTAGGGTTGCTCCTATATAGAACTCAACCCTCATTGTATTATTACTCTGGAGATTTACTCTCAAATGCTCAACCTTTGAGGACTTTTGTTTTCCTCGAAGATTCTTGAGGTTCTTCTGCATCTTTTTCATGTTGAAAAATATTGCATATATTGTTTTCAAATCTCTTGCATTGGTCTCTTAGTTCATTGTTTGATTCTATGATTTGTATTTTTCACAATTCTAACATGGTATCAAAGTGTGGAATCATCAAACCTCTTCTCGATTTATGAGATTTTTTCTTCAATTAGGGTTACAAGAGAAAATTTGAGATCTTCTTTGTTGTTTTTAGTTTTACTTTTTATTTTCTTAAACCAAAAATAAAATAAAATAAAATAAAATCCGCTACCCTATGGTCATCTGGGCAACTAGTGCCTAGCCCCTGGGGAGCTAAAAAAAATTTCTTTTTTTTTCGCAAAATAGGAAAAATTGGGAAAATGGGCATAACTTTTCACTCGGGTATTGAAATTGGGAAAACAAGATATCCTCAAAAAGATGGTTTTGAGAACTATCCATGGTTGCTGGTTTTTTTCTTAGTTTTTGCTACTGGTGCATTCTATAGCCTATTGAATTCATAGGTTTGTTTTCGGTCCTAAGCTCATAACTTTTGACTCGTTTCTCTGTTTTTCACGATTCTAGCGTATTGGGACCACCTTTCAGAGCTTTTCATAGTTATCCATGCACTTTTTTTAGTTTTCTCTCCATGTATATTTTATTCATTTTTTATGTTTTCACACTTTGGTGAATTATTTACGTCTTATCTCTTGGAAACTTTTTGTTTGTGTGGGATGACTCATTTTTAGCTATTCTGTATTTCCAATATTTTATCCTATTTGGGCATTATAGACATATTTTTCATGCACATTCTCTTTTGTAGATGCATTGAGATAAAGTTCCATTCTGATGTATACTTTTTTAGGGATTTTGCACATCCTATTGTGCCTTTTGTACTCGCACTATGATATAAAGTGCTTGGTGGGTTGATGTTTTCCTATGGTTTGACATCACACCTTTTTTAAGTGAATGTCCCTTCCATGACAATAGTGAATCATAGTGATTTTTTCCTCATGCGTGTGTGCCTTATTTTTCACACCATTTTATTTGTAGGTTGATTCTCCTACATGCACTTCTTGGTTTCACATAGTTTCAATATATCATAGCTCTCCCTTTTTAGCATTATGGTGGGGTTTCTACTATTGATGCTAAAGATTTCTTGGTTTCACAATTTGAATGATCTACACATCTAGTTCTTGTTCCTATGTACTTTTAGATGCAACATACATCAATGGCTAGTTACATGCATTTTAGTGAGATAGATCATTTACCATATGGACACTCTTGCATTCCTATTTTTGGAGGTTCTTTATTTCAACACCATATCAATCATCATTATATAGCAATATAAAACTTCTTCATGCTTCAACAATGTTCTACATGTTCCTTTTTCTAATTTTTTTTCAATTGAAGGCTTCTCAATCCTCCACACCTTGATTTGGAGGCTTTTTTAGTCCTTCATTCAACATTCTCTCTTTTGGAGAGAAGTTTTCTCCTACTATGGTTTTCTCCTTTTCTTCAACTTTGAGAGATCTTTTGTTTGTACATGGGTACCTAACCAAGCCTTTTTTGTTGGGACCCATCATGCATTCTCATTTTAGGGTTTTTAGCTACTCCCTAAGTTCATCTTAAGGGGGTGTTAAAGTAATCATACATTAGCTAATAATTAATTAATATTTAATTGATTATGTTGAAGTGAGCAACCAAGATCTTCAATCTATAACACCAAATAACCTCCACAAGAAATAGAGAGAAACAAAAATGGAAGATATTATTCCACCAAACAAGAATTGCAATATGATACAATATTATCAATATTACAATACAAGATGCTATATAAAATATGCTAGAGATGCCTTGATTATAAAGGAAAGGATGGGAGATAGGATTAGACAAGATCATGACAAGTGTCTTAATCCTATCACATGAGATAACTAACTCATAACTACCTAGGATGGAAGTCTATATCAAACAACTATGACTTTCCTAGATACAACAACTAAGATTTCTAGAAAATGCTTATATCCTAAGTAAACTTAACATGTAAACTAAGTCCCCTAAGTCCCTAGTAAAGAATTAACTAGGTATAAGACTTATTCACACCAACACCCCCCCTCAAGTGCAACTTAGGGAGGAACAAACCAATGCAACTATGAAAAATATGGGTCCTGACAATAAGGCCTAATGAGGTACCCATGTACAAAACAAAAAAACTATCATAAACGAAGAAAAGGAGAAAAACCCCGTGGGAGAAAAATCCTCTCTAAAAAAGAGAAAGAGATGCAAAGACTATCCTAAAGAATAGGAACATGAATAACATCAATAAATCATGAAGAAGATACAAATAATTGTCAAAATATGACTGTTCTTTTGACAATTGTTTTCATCTTCTTCATGCTTTATTGATGTTCTTCATGTTCCTATTCTTTAGGACAGTCTTTGCATCTCTTATAGTCTTTATTGGCTGTTATAGTGTTGTAACTGAAGAATCTCCTTTAAAAATAGGATGATCGGGATCAAGAAGACAACAATTTGCATGAGTTCCCCCAATGACACTACTTGAACAATGATCAGATAGCAAATAAAGAAAAACATCTATCAATCAAAAATATAGATGGCACATGAATATACATGAGTGACCCCAACGACACTACTCAACCAATGTAAGTTGAAAAATACATGTGCTAATAGTTTGAAGAACACCGATCAACTAAGGATGGAAGGTTGACTCCACAAAATAGGAATGCAAGATTGTCTATATGGTAAATTCTCTATCTCGCTAAAATAAATGGGTAATCAACCACTACATCTGCCTAGTATATAGGAAAAAATACTAGATACATAGTTCACTCCAAAGCGAAACCAAGGTTTGCATTAGCATGGACACTATAATACCCCTCCATAATGCTGATTTGAGAGAGGCATGATAGATCCATTGAAACTTTGTGTATCACCATGTAGTGCATGAAGGAGAAGAACCAACATGTGAAAGTGCACAACAAAGTACCTGTAACTAAAAAGAGTGTGCAAAAACACTTGGTACACATGCATGAGGCAAGAATCACCTAGAATCTTTGTTGTCTTGGAGGGACACTCACTTGCCAAAGGTGTGATGGAAAATAACAAAGGCACTAGACACAACCCCCCATGGTACTTTATAATACAACGTGAGTACAAATTATGGCACAACCATATATGTAAAATCCCCAAAATACATGTACAATAGTGTGACACTTTATCTCAGTGCATTTATATATAAGAAATTGTTAGAATTTAGTATATGACATAAACAGTTAAATAATATAGCTAAATAAATAAATTAACATGATATTGTTAATTTAATAAATAAATCAAGTTTTGGTAGTTATATTCCCATAACTAGTTTTATATGGGAATATTGGCCTTTTAAAGGAAAATATAATGTAATAGTTTTTCAATGCAATGTCAATGACAAAATTTTGATTTGAGAGCAATCTCGTTTTTTCCTCTCTCATTTCAATATGGAATCCGAATAGGTTGCTTGATCTCTCTGATTTCCCTCCATTCATTTGTTTCTTCCTCACAATAGTGTTTGCAATGGTACTACAGTGAAAACCACATGCAACTGCTATTATTTTATACCATTCTTGCATTCATCAATAGGTGAGCAATGTATACCATATGCAAAACCCTTTTTGACTCCATAATTTTGTTGCAAGTATGGATGTTTTTGGTGTTTTCATTGATGTCAACATAGTTTAGGGTGATTGCAGATGGTACTTGTATAGTTGAGATATTGTAGAAGTGCTTAGAGTACATGGAGCTATATTTATGAAGTTGTAGTTGTGTTTTTGTCAAGTTCTTTTGAGAAAATGAAGAAATAATGAAGGTAGTGTTGAGTATGTGTTCTGAGCGTGCTCTGATATTGTGCTTTGTATTTCTTCTATGTTGATCCTATACCTATGCAGATATGTGGTAATATTCATGAGCCTCAATGGATAATATATCCCAAGTTTAAGCTTCTGGGTCGATGGAGAGTGGAAGATATGTGAGTTGGTTTGACAAAACTATTTATTTGTGGACTGGGAGAAATGTTTTGGCTCCGCAATCTTCTGGTGGTTTGTCTTAGATCTTGTAGATCTGGAAAATGGTTTATACTGGTGTTCTCAGTGTTCTGAAAAATGTTCTTGTGATTTGGTGCTCCAAAAGAGTTGCTCCAGAGCTCTTGTGTGTTGTTGGTTTGTTCGGTTGGACTGTTGAAGAATATTTTGTGCATGAAGATTGTTTTAGTTGATGCGGATATTACTAAAGGTTTCTTAGAGATGGTAAAATGTCTGGTGAAGTGTTCTGGGTGATCCGCGTGTGATCATCTTGCTGGAGATGTGCGTACTTCAAAGATCATTGGTGTTGTCATTAGGTTTGGATGACCTGGTGTCTACACGTTACATAAATATTTTGTATTGAATTAAGGAAGTGTGTGATTGATCCAAGATGTTATTTGGGTCCTAATTAAATGTGTAATTGGTCCTCTCTCATTCTTATCCACTGAAGGAATGTTGAGTAGTCGACCTAATTTGAATTTGTAAATTGAAGGATGTATAGCTAACCTTGGAGAATGCTTCTAGGGTTGAAGATGGTATAAAAGAAAGTCAAGATGTTGTGAATAGTATGAAAATAAAGTGAAGTGTGTGAACAAGTGCAAAAAGTAGAGTGTGTAAGAGAAAATCAAGGCGACAGTACTTTGATGCGTTAGATTCCTGAAAGCAGTAAGCGGATGGTGTCTGCAAACTTGTGATCAAGCTGTGAATGTGTGGAATCTTTAATGATGGATCTTTATTTATCTTTTATTTATATGTAGGTAGTGAGCCTCCTTCTGGACAATGAGTCCTATTTTAGGCAGTGAACCTTTGTATCTGGGAAGTGAGCCCTCTGGCAGTGAGCCTTTGTATCTGGTATTGCATTATTACTATATTGTGAGCTAATCCTCACTATGTTTTTTCCCTCATTGGGTTTTCCACGTAAATATAGTGTCTTTGGTGTTTTCTTTATGTTATTTTCATTCCATGTTTACACTTAATAACAAATTGAGTTAATGTGGAATTGATTAACGTTAAAAGTAAAAAAAATTGATACAACCGATTCACCCCCCCTCTCAGTTATCTTGTGCATTTCAACAATTGGTATCAAAGCTCTGGTTCCTCGGTGAAAATACTAACCGCTTGAGGTAGATCAGAGGGTGCACATGTTGCAAATCCCTATTTTTGATGGAGCTAATTACAATGACAGGAAAGAGCAGATGAGAGGTTATCTGGTTTCTCTTGGTTTTAAGACTTAGAAATTTGTGGAGACAAAGTATGTTGCACCATTCGTTGGTCCTTCCTCTGCAGATGAGATTTTTGCCTATGAGGAGAATTAAAAGGCAAGGTATGCTATCTTTAGTGCTCTATCTAAAACTGAAAGGACAAAAGTTATTTCTTTAGGCACTACTTATGAAGTATGGGAAAAATTGAAAGACATTTATGAAGGAAATGATAGAGTAAAATTGTCAAGGAAGCTAACAGCTAAGCAAAAATTTGAGAACTTGAGAATGGAAGAGGGTGAAGATATTGCAAGCTATTATCAAAAAGTTGAACTTGTAGCAAATGAGATCAAGAATCAAGGTGGTACCATGTTAGATGAAGATATAATTGAGAAGATCTTGATGACCCTACCATAGAATTACAGTGAAAAGGTCTCTGCCATTGAAGAGTCATATGATCCAAAGACATTTACCAAGGAGCACCTATTTGGAATCTTGACTGCATTCGAGATGAGAAAATTTGTAAGAGAAAAGGAGAAAGTTGAATCAACCTTTCAAGTAATAAAGATATGAGATGACTTGGATGATGATAGTTTAGAAGAGTTGGAAGCAAAATTCATAAGGAAATTGAAGAAAGGTATTGGTAAATACAAAGTTATGTTGCCCTTTAAATGTTTCAATTGTGGAAGTATTAGTTATTATGCCTCAAGATGTCCAAATAGAGCTACACACAAGAAGAACAAAGATAATAATAATAATCATAGAGACAAGAAGGATAGGAAGTTCAAGAAATTGTATTATGTCAAAGAAGATGCAATAATTCTTGATGATGAGTCTGACCTTGAGGAGGATAAAGATGAATGTTTATTTCTAACCTTGGAAAGTAAACTTGTATCTACTGACAATGGAAGATGTGCAAGGGAATCTAGTCCAGAGAGCAAGAAGGATGAGATGGAAGGTACTTTGGTGACTACTTGTCATGCTAGAAAGGATGAAGCCTATTAGGTAATTGACAGTGGATGTTTAAATCATATGGCTGGAGATAAAAGTAAGTTCACTAAACTTGAGAAGTATGATGGAGGAATAGTTATGTTTGGAGATGATTCTAGTGCTAAGATTGTTGGTAAAGAAACAATTAATTTTGATGGAAATCATAGTAATGATGATTTATATTATGTTAAGGGTTTAAGGCATAATCTCTTGAGTGTTGGACAAATGTGTAGCAAATGATTTAAGCTTGTGTTTCAAGATAACACCTATGAGATCAATGTTTTTATGAAACTGTGGTAGCAACAAGAAGAAGAAATCATGGAAACATCTATCATCTTAAGAGTGGTGATGGTTAGTATTTTTTTTCACAGATTAATAAAATTTGGTTGTGGAACTAGGGGATGGGACATGTGAATTTTGACAATCTGATCAGGATCAGTTCAAAATAAGTTGTCAGAGATCTACCTAGAATCACAAAGCCTTCAAATTCAATTTGCAAAATTTGTTAGTTGGGAAAACAAACAAGAAGCAATTTTAAAGGAAAAGAACAATCATCTACCAAAATGTTGTAATTGTTTCATACAAACCTCTGTGGTCCTATAAGAACAATAAGCCTTAATGGTGACATGTATTTTATGCTCTTGATTGATGATTACTCTAGGATAACATGGGTTACTTCTCTTAGAGAAAAATCTCAGACTCTTGATAGATTCAAAGTATTCACGGAAAGAGTAGAGAATGAGGTAAACCTAAGGATCAAATGTTTAAGGTCTGATAGAGGTGGATAATTCACTTCTAGTGAGTTTAATGCATTTTGTGAAGAACATGGCATAAGAGACATTATTCTACCCCTAGAACCCCTCATCATAATGGAGTTTTGGAAAGAAAGAACCAGATTGTTCAAGAGGCTGCCAGAACTGTGATGAAAGAAGCAAATATTCCTAATGTGTATTGGAGAGAAGCAATCCACACTGTTGTTTACATTCTTAACAAAGTTCAGATCAAAGGTAACAACACTAAAACTCCTTATGAGTTATGGACTGGTAAGACTCCTACTATTAAATGCCTTAAAGTGTTTGGAAGCATATGTTGCATTAAAAGAGATGATGAGAACCTTAGAAAGTTAGATTCTAGATGTAATGAAGGAATTTTTCTTGGATATTCAAATAGCAACAAGGCATATGGACCATAAAATGGAACACAATGAATAAAGCAACCTATACATAAATTCACCCAATCCTCGAGCTCTTCCCCTTGTTTTTTCCCGCTCTTTGGAGTTTTGAATTTCTGTATGCACGGTGGACTCTGTCATGGGGGTATCTAATGGTCCCCCTCTACCCCCTCCTGACCCGTGCTCCCTTCCTTTGGAGACGTGTCTAGTGGGTACCCTCTCTATGAGATTTGCGCTTTCTCCTTCAGACATTTTGAAGGATTTGGCTTCTCCGGGCTGTTCTTCTATTCCAACGGTTGATTTTTCTCTGGCTATCGGTTGGAAGAATGTTTTGAATAGTGGGAAACAAGTCTCCTCCTTGTTTTCGGCTCCTCCTGAATTTGTTTCGATTACTGGTACTGTATTTGACATATCGGATTCGATTAGTGATAGGATCCTTTCCTCCATGGAGAATGCGATGGTGGGAAGATTCCTCTCCTATCGGCCTACGGTGGATATGGTTAGGAAGTGGGTTGTTGTGAAGTGGTGGCTTAAGGGTAGTTTGGAGATTCGTGCGATGGCTAGGGGTCTCTTCCTCTTTAGGTTTGCTGCTGCTGAGGACTTGGTGACCACTCTGTCGTCAGCCCCGTGGGTCTATGGGAAGCACAACCTTGCTCTGTGTAGGTGGAAACCTGGTTTTGACCCTGCTGTTGACCTTAATATGTTGGCTCCCATTTGGGTGAGACTGTCGGGTTTGGCTCTGGAGTTTTGGGATGAAACGATTTTCAAGGCTGTTGGTGATTCGTTGGGTCAGTTTGTTACTACGGATGTTGTCACTAAATTGAAGTCAAGGTTAGTCTTTGCTTGATTCAGTGTCAATATTTGTGTTGATAAAATCCTTCCAAACTCTATCAAGCTATATTATAAGTTGGGAAACTGGATCCAACTTGTTTGTTAGGAAAACGCGGTGGTATTTTGTCAAAGGTGTGCCAAAGCTGGGCATCTTATATCTGACTGCAAATCTTCGATCAGTCGAGAGTCTAAGGATGTGTTAAATCCCATGAATCTGGCTGTGGATACCTCGCGGCCTTTGGGTGTCTCTGAGTTGGTTCCCCCAGACCCTGCTCGGCCTCCTATGCTTTCTTCGTGACCTCCACCCCCTGCTTCTCCTCACACTGATCCGAACCTTGGTGTCTCCTCGGTGTTGGGAACCTTTCCTAGGGAGGTCTCTTTGACTCAGGATCCTGGATCCTTGGCTGTTGTTAACTTGCCTCTAGGGGCTTTTGATGGGATCATTGGTTCGGGTTCATTGGCTGTTGATCCACTGTCTTTGATGGTCTCTCAGAGGACCTATGGGGATTCAGTTGAAGAGAGTGAAATTTGGGAGGAAGAGTGTTCTGTCATGATTGAAGAGTCTACTAAAAACCTAGGAAGCTTAAAGCTGGAGAAAGTAGAAGATGAAGGGATATGGACTATGCCTAAGAAGAAGAAGGTAGATGTTGGAGGGGATTCCAAGCTTGGGATACCCTCTCAGAGATCCACCAGAATGCAAGAAACAAAAAATGAGATTGCCCTGGGGAAGCAGAGGACATTGGACGTGTCCTCCAAAAAAGGCCAGAAATGAGGATTATGTCTTGGAATGTTCGGGGGCTAAATAGTTTGCACAAACAATGTGCCTTGAAGAACTACATAGTGGAGCATAAGATTGATGTTTGTCTCCTGCAAGAAACTAAGATGTTCATGATTAATTTTGAAAAAGTTGCTAGCTTTCTGTGGCCTAATGCCTCCTATATTCACAGTGATGCTGAGGGAGCTTTGGGTGGTTTGGCTGTACTTTGGAATCCTTCCTGTTTGCAGGGTTCTGAATTATTCCATTGTAAAAATAACATAGGGGTTTCGTTTTCCATTAGCGGAGTAGTGTGGTCTATAATAAATATTTATGCTCCCGATCAGAGGAACTTGAGGAATATTCTTTGGAATAATATGGTGACTAAGATTAATATAAACAAGGGAGGTCAGTGGCTTGTTGCTGGAGATTTCAACTCTCCTCTTTTACCATCTGAAAAAAGTGGGGGCCTTGTGGATTACACTAAAAGCATGACAGATCTGGAAAACTTTATGTGTTCTTTAGGGTTAATAGATATCGAACTTCAGGGCCAACATTTCACCCGGTCTAATAGGAGGGCTGGTGGTGATTTGATTCAGGTTCAGCTTGACTGCTTCCTCTGTTCTCCCCATTGGACTAATGTCTTGGAGGCCAACCTAGTTACTCTACCTAGGATGGTATCAGACCATAATCCTCTTCTACTGACCACTAATATTCATCCTTCTGGTGGTCCCTATCCTTTTCATTTTGAAATAATGTGGAACTATCACCTTGATTTCAAAAATAAAATTGTTGAATGGTGGAATATTCCTATCCAAGGTTCCCCCATGTTTAGGCTCTACTATAAACTCAAACATATTAAACTGATGGTTAAGGGCTGGAAAAAGAATGTGTTTGGAGATGTTTATCAAAGGAAAAAACAGCTCGAGGTGAGGTTGAGGACCTTGCAGAAGAATATGGATGAGGGAGATGTTAATCAACGGACCAACAATCAGGAAAAGGATGCAAGAATGGAATGGGAAAAGGTTTTAAAAAATGAAGAGGTCTTTTGGAAGCAAAAATTGAGGGTTCAATGGCTGAAGGAAGGAGACATGAACACACCCTTTTTCCATGTTTCTGCCATCAAACACCGGAAAAGGAATCAAATTACTAAATTGACAAGTGCCTTTGGGGAGGTGATATCTAATCAAGCTCATATTAAGTCCTGTGCGGTTAATTATTTCAAGGAGGCTTTTTCGGCCCCTACAAAGGTGCCCAACATGGCTCTGGATTGTAAGATCCTCCAACATCTCCCTGCTTCCATCTCTCTGGAGGATAACCTGGGAATTCTTAGGAGTGTCTCCACAGAAGAGGTTTGGTTGGCTACATTTAGCATGGGGGCCTTCAAAGCTCCTAGACCTGATGGGTTCCCCCCTGCGTTCTTCCAAATCTTCTGGGATATTGTGGGCTGGGACCTTGTGCTTGCGGCTAGGGACTTCTTTAAATCTGGTAAGATTCTTAAACAAATGAATCACACTTTCATTGGCCTTATTCCCAAGATTAGTGAGCCTCTATCTATGTCTGATTTTTGACCTATCAGTCTTTGTAACACCTTCTATAAGATCATATATAAGATCCTTGTTAATCGGATCAAACCTCTGCTTGATAAAATTATAAGTCACACTCAAATGGGGTTTGTCCTGGGGCGCCATATTCTTGATGCTTCCTTGACTACTCATGAACTACTCCATTCTATGGATAGATGCAATAATGCAGGGATGGCGCTTAAGCTTGATATTTCCAAAGCTTATGATAAGGTTTTGTGGGATTTCATGCCTAAGGTCCTGGCTAAGTTTGGCTTTAACAACTCGGTCATTAAGCTCATTATGGAGTGTGTTTGTACTAATAAGTTCTTGGTTCTGGTGTATGGTTCTCCCTATGGATTCTTCTCTACTGGAAGAGGGCTCAAACAGGGAGACCCTCTCTCCCCCTATCTCTTTATTATGATTGTTGATGTGCTTAGTAGGAACTTTATGAGTCTGTTGTCAGAGGGCTCCATATCTAGTGTTAGAGAGGCTACCTCTCTCTGTCTGATTATTGTGCAGCAATTTGTGGATGACACATTCCTATTTGGGAAGGCCTCTGTTGTGGAAGCCAGGAAATGGAAAGCTTGCCTTAACAGCTATGCCTCCTGCTCTGGTCAGTGCATCAACTACAATAAGAGCAAGATTTACTTCTTTAATTGCTTGCCAAATTTGCAAAATAGGGTGACTGTGATCTTGAGATGTGTTGGGGATTCTCTCCCATCGGTGTACCTTGGGCTCCCACTAACGATTAAAGAGGTTCAACCAGAGTTTTGGTATTCTATCTTGGAGAGGATCCAAAGGAAGTTGGCTGGTTGGAAGGGCTCTTTACTTAGTCATGCTAGGAAACTCCAACTTCTTACTGTGGCTATACAAGGTATCCCCACCTTCTTCCTAGATATTTTTAAGATGCCCAGGTATATTGCGGAGAAGTTTGAAAGAATTCAGAGAAATTTCCTTTGGTTAGGTACTGAGGAAAAAAAGAAGATTGCTTTGGTAAAATGGGAAAGGGTTTGTCAGGCTAAAGATTGTGGTGGGCTTGGAATAAGAAAGATAGTTATCTCTAACAGGGTGCTGATGGCCAAGGTTGGGTGGGACCAGTTAAGGAACACCAAGGACTAGTGCAAAATTTTGAATGCTAAGTACCTCCAGAATAGGCCTTTGATTGATTGTCTTTCGGAACCCCATCCCCTTGGTTCCATAATCTGGAGGAGCATCTGCAGCACACAAGGCCTGCTAAAAAAAGGGATCAAATGGAAAATGGGAAATGGGGTCAAAATCAGATTCTGGGATGATGCTTGGCTTCTGGACTCCCCCTTCATTGGCTTTCATTTTAGAGCGCTAATGGATGAAGCTCAGAGATTCTTTGGGTTATATATTAGAGACTATGTGGTTGGCCCTCCTGGAGCTAGGATTTGGAGAGATCTCTCCCTTTGCTGCCCCCACTCTCTTGACCTTTGTCGCCTCGCTAGATCTCTTCAGGTGTTGCTCTCTAGTATCAAGTTTCCTTCCTATGACAGGGAGGATGAGTTTTTTTGGGCTTTAGATAAGCAGGGGGATCTTTCAGTTCATTTTGCTTACAGACTGTTGACTAAGGAAATTCCTGTTGAGAAACACTGGAGGAGGGTTTGGAATCGCCACATGATTCCTAAAATAATATTTTTCTGGTGGATGACCTGTCATAATAGGATCTTAACTCAAGACAACTTGAGAACTCGGGGGTTATGCTTTCCCAATAGATGTTTCCTTTGCAAGGAGGGGGAGGAAACTGTTAGCCACCTTTTGTTACATTGTTCGTATGCTACTGAAGTTTGGGGGTTGGCTTTTGAGAAACTTGATGTCCACTAGGTTATGAGCAAAGACCTTTTGTCGTTTATTCTGGGTTGGAATGGGCCTTTTTTCCATCCTCTAACTGATGAAATTTGGAGGCAGACCCCCCCAATCTTAGGATGGTGTTTATGGAAGGAGAGGAATAATAGGGTTTTTAGGAATATTGAGCGGAGCCCCAAGGAGGTGTTTGGCATTGGTGTTCGGCTCATAGAGGAGAACATCTCCCTCTTTGATGGGAAACTTCCTGAGTTGGGGTCGATGGACTATGAAACAAAATTGGCCAAGGAATGGCACCAAGATCTAAAGGTTAATGCCTTTGATAATTCGAAACAACTAGCTAGGAAAAATACCAAATGGGAGCCTCCAGATTGTGGTTGGTTCAAAATGAACTTTGATGGGGCTACTAAAGGCAACCCGAGAAGGGCAAGTATAGGTGGGATTATCAGAGGCTCTATGGGGAATATGGTGGTGGGGTTTGCTAGTAGCATTGGGGTTCAGTCGGCTCTGGTGGCTGAGGCTCGTGCGCTGTTTATGGGCCTCAAAATCGTTGTTTCTCTGGGGATTGTTAGTCTCCAATTGAAGGAGATTCCAAAGCGGTGATGGATGCTGTGGAAAAAGATAGATTTATAGGATGGAATACCAAGGACATTTTGATGGATGCTAGCTTCCTTATGTCTAAATTAAGGGACAAAAAGGTGACTCATATTTTTAGAGAAGGCAACCGTGTGCCGGATGCCTTGGCTAATCTTGGCTCGGGTTGGGACTTGGCTAGATGTTGGAGGAATAAGGAAAGACTGCCACCAAATATTCAAGCGTTGATAGAGCGGGAAAAGGCTACCATGGTTTATAATGATGTTCAACTTTTGGATGACGAGAGCTGATGGGGGGGCCCACTAGTTAATTTGGATGTGCTAGTGGATGAATGCCAATATTAGTATGGAGTACAGGTGGAATTATCTTGGTAGAGCTGAGCGAGTGTGGGACAGGGGAAGGAGCATCCATGTGTATGTCCTTTGGACTTGGTGGACGGGTTTAGTTTATAAGATTATGATGAGACGATGGGGTGGGGATTTAATTGAGGAGTTCAAGTCTAGTTTTGGCAGCGTGATGCAGATTAATTGGAAGGACGTGACTTATTATCAGGTGAGGGATTGTACTATGCGGGATAATCTTTTGGGAATTCGATTGCTTGTTTTATCTCCTCATTATTTTTGGAGGAGTGAGTGTATTAATAATGATGTGACTTTCTATGATACGATTTGGCCGCTTTCTAGAGACTTCGATCCGGCTAGTTTAGCTAGGCGATCTTTTGGCTTATTTTGGAGAATTAGTTTGTTAGTCCGTCTGCATGGGGTTTCCTGCTTTTCCTACATCTCCGCCAACTTTCGCCCTCTATTCTGTAATCATAAACTCATTAAATTTTGTGTCTTTTCTCACTATGGCATATTTCCTCTCCGTGCGTGTGATTGGTATGCGAGTTTAGATTTGCTTCACTGTAATCCCTGCCTTAACTATCTGGTTAAGATTATTGTTCACGACTGCTATTTTTGGTATTTCTTGCATTTCTATGAGCTTCCTGTGAAGTCTGGCAGTATCGGTGGTGATCGCGTTCGGATAGAACTGGACAATTGTGATGAATTCTGAAACAACCCGCTTCTCTGGCACATTTGTGTGGAGGAAGGAATTGCTCCGCTCATGGAAAGCTTAGTCGGCCATGATCCCATTTTATCGAGTCAATTTTCCAGCTTGTGGAAGGATAGGAGGGTCTCCATTGGGGGGATTTCGTTCGAAATCAGTGAGGATGTTATTGCGTAGGCTACGGGTTTGTTGTGTGAAGGGAAAAAATATCCTAAGCACACCAAAAAGCCAAACCATGAGAGCCTAAAGGCGTTTTTCAGAGGAGAGGAGACCCCTATTAGGAACTGGGTGGGGTTTGAAAGGGAAGAGCTTCCTAAGCCATGGGACCAGGTTTGCATGGCGCTGATGAAATACGTTACGCTAGAAGGTAGATTCAAAACTTGCTTATTTTATCATTTCCCCCTGTTAAACCACCTTAGGCACAAAATGCTTCTTAGTTTTCCGTTTTTCCTTCTAATGGACCTGGAAAGTTCTATGGACAAGTGTAAAGCATCCGCCAGCCGAAATCCCTGTGATCTTTCGTCGCTCCCACTTCATCAGGGGCTAATTCTCCACCTGTATCACTTTCATCTTGCCCTCTGCCCGCCCAAAGCCATCACCGATGTCCGTGTTGAGAACATTAAACCCCTCTCCACGGTGGATATCTCCCTGGCTGAGTCCAAGAGTCCTCCTCAGAAGTCTAATATTGATAATTTGGGGAATGCCAAGACCAAATTTACCTCCAAAAAGCTTAAGGGTGGGTTAGGTAGGGCCCATGCCAATGCGGCGGAAGGGCTCTGTGAGCTAAAAGCAACTCAGGTTGACACGGCTGTTACTGGTAGTATGTTGAAAAAAGGTAAGGAGAAATGCATGGAGGCTGCGACTGTCAAAGATGGCAAGGGTAAGAATGTCGTTAGGAAAGATTCCAGAGGGGACACGGTTGTGGGGAACATGGAGATGACTGGACGGGAAAGTGTCATGAGGAGATCTGGGAGGCTGGCTAAGAACAACAAGAATAGATTAATCATTGAGGATTCAGATGAGGAGCAGTTAGACAACAAGGGTTACAAGGAAAAGAGTCAGAAGAGGTGGAAGAAGATTTAGTGGAGAGGCCCCAACTTACTCTGGTGGATAGCAAGCTCCCTTTTGATGGCTCTGGCTCATACCCTTCGTAGCCGCTGGTGGATGAGCCTGGTGAGGTTCAGGGTGCTATGGATGTTGGGGTGGATTCAGATAAGGTGGCAAAGCGTTTGGACACTCTGGAATTTTTTTTTTGAGGGCTGACCCACTTCACCATGAAACTGGGTCACTTTGTTACGAGTACTCTATCAAATGCCATAATAGAGGAACTGGAGGGGAACAATAGCCAGGAAAATAAAGAGTGGGTGGGAGACGAGGCGGTGGACCTCCTGATCAAGAACTAGGGCAAAGCTAGTTAGTTGCTCCTGTTGCTAGTCTGTCTGCTGTTTCTCTGATGTTGTTGTGCTGCCTTTGGGCTGTCTCTGGTTTTTTCCCTGTTTATGTTAGTTGTTTAAGACTTTTCCTTTTTTGGCCGTTGTAGCTCATTGTGTAGGGTACATTGCCCTATAAATGTTGTTTAACTTTTCAAAAACAATAAGGCATATAGATTTTTCAATAAAAGACTGAGGAAAATAGTTGAAAGTGCTAATGGAAAAGTTGATGAAGCTATGTATAGAGTAGTAGAAATAATTGAAGTTGAACCAGATGATCCTATCTACAGGCAAGTGCAAGAAGAAAAAAAGGAAGAGAAAAAACAAAGCAATGAAGAGGAGATTCCAAAACCTACACCTAAGACTCCTAAATATGTAGAGATAAATCATCCGAAGGAACAAATAATTGGAGACATAAGTGAAGTTGTAAGGATAAGAAGCAAAGTGGTTGAGGTAAAATTGTGTTTACTTTCCAAGATAGAACCTAAGACTATGAGTGAAGCATGCAATGATGAGAGTTGGGTTAGAGCAATGAAATAGGAATTACAACAAATAGAAAAGAATCAGACATGGGAACTAGTCCCTAGAGCTGTGAAAAAGAATGTAATTGGTTCAAAATGGGTATTCATGAATAAGCTGAATGAAGATGGTGAAATGGTAAGAAATAAATAAAGACTTGTATGCAAAGGTAAATCATATGTTGAAGGAATAGATTTTGAAGAAATATTTGCACCAATGGAAAGAATGGAAATCATTCGGATATTCTTGGCATTCTTAGCTCATAAAGACTTCAAAGTGTGTTAGATGGATGTCAAGTTTGCATTCTTGAATGGAGAACTAGAACACAAAGTATATATGGAGCAACCGAAAGGATTTCAGTTGTTAGAAAAATTTGACATGATCTGCAAGTTGAAAAAGGCACTATACGGACTTAAACAAGCTCCTAGAGCTTGGTATGCAAGGTTAGATAGATACTTGACACAACAAGGATTCAAAAAAGGGTCTGTAGACAAACATCTTTACTTCAAAGCTAAGAAAAACAAAATGTTGATTGTTGTGGTATATGTGGATGATATTATCTTTGGTGGAAATTAAGGTATGTGTAATAAATTTGCAGAGGAGATACAAAAAGAGTATGAAATGTCTATGACTGGTGAGTTGAATTTCTTCCTTAGACTTCAAGTGAATCAAACCAATAAGGGGATGTTCATTTCACAATCTAAGTATGCTAAGGAATTGTTGAAGAAGTTTGGAATGGATTATTCTGAACCGGTCTGTACCCCTATGGTAACTAGATGTAAGATGAGTATCGATGATGAATCTTCTAAAGTTGATCACAACATGTACAGATCCATGATTGGTGGACTGTTGTATCTTACTGCTACTAGATCAGATATTATGCATGCAATATGTTTGGTTGCAATATTTCAAGCGTAACCTAAAGAATCACATGTTACAGTTGTGAAGAGGATATTCAAATATCTTAAGGGAACTCTAGATTATGGGCTATGGTATCCTAAGGATGTTGATCTCACATTTAATGCCTACACTGATGCAGATTGGGCTGGTTGTGTAGATGACTAGAAGAGTACAAGAGGTGGTGCATTCTTCCTTGGAGGAAGATTGGTCTCATGGTTGAGTAAGGAATAAGATTTAGTTTCTTTATCCACTGTAGAAGCTGAGTCTATTACAACAACATCCTATTGTACATAGGTACTTTGGATGAAGCAAACTTTGAAGGACATATGTGTGATGTGTGATGAGCCTATCTCTATCTTTTGTGACAATAAAAGTGCAATAAACATTTCAAAGAATTTGGTGATGCATTCTAGGACAAAGCACATATCTATCAGGTATCACTTCTTGAGGGAGAAGGTGTTGCAGAATGGAGTTAGACTTGAATATGTGTCTACCAAGGAACAAATTGCTGACATATTCACTAAGGCCCTTTTGAAGGATACTTTTGAGTATCTTAGGGGGAAGTTAGTGGTTACTGCCCCTCCTTCCTTGAATTAGGTGCACATGAAGGTGCATCAGTCTAGTGGATTCACATATTATTTTTGATCTGGATTGATGATTGAGGTCTACTCCTTAGGGGGAGTAGAGAGGTTCATTATTGCAGTATGTGATGTGGGTGCACTCCTAAGGGGGGGTGATCGAAGCTTTATATGGTAGGTTTTTCATGCAAAAATTTCCTTTTCCATTGATGTCAAAGGGGGAGAGAGTCATGTGAAAAAGTTGAAAGAAGAAGAGAGTGCAGAAATGCTTGTGCAGGTTGTCTAATCTGAAAAAGAAAGGGAAGAAGAAGCAAGAGAATTTGTATGTCATCCTTGATGGTTTTTCACATCATGTGTTTCCATCAATGATAAAGGGGGAGATTGTTGCAAGTATGGATGTGTTTGGTGTTGTCATTAATGTTGTCATTGATGTCAACATAGTTCAGGGTGATTACAGATGGTACTTGTATAGTTGAGATACTGTAGAAATGCTAGGATTACATGGAGCTATATTTATGAAGTTGTAGTTGTGTTTTTGCCAAGTGCTTTTGAGAAAATTAAGAAATAATGAAGGCAGTGTTGAGTATGTGTTCTGAGTGTCCTCCAGTATTATGCTCTGCATTTCTTCTGTGTTGATCCTATGCCTATGTGGATCTGTGCTACTGTTTATGATCCTCAATGGATAATATATGCCAAGTTTTAGCTTCTAGGTCGATGGAGAGTGGAAGATATGTTCACCAGTATGTGAACTAGTTTGATAGAACTATTTGTTTGTGGGCTGAGAGAAATATTTTGGCTCCGTAGTATTTTGGTGGTTTGCTTCAAATATTGCAGATATGGAAAATGGTTTACATTGATGTTTTGACAAATGTGCTTGTGATTTGGTGCTCCAAAAGGCTTGCTCCAGAGCTCCTATGTGTTGCTAGTTGGTTCTATTGGACTATTGAAGAATATTCTGTGCATGAAGATTGTTGCAATTGTTCTAGATATTCCTCAAGGTTTCTTAGAGATGTTAAAATGTCTGGTGAAGCATTTTGGGTGATCCACATGTGATCATCTTGTTGGAGATGTGTGTACTTCAAATATCATTGGTGTTGTCATTAGGTTTGGATGACCTGGTGTCTACACGTTACATAAATATTTTGCATCGAATTAAGGAAGTGTGTGATTGATCCAAGATGTTGATTGGGTCCTAGTTAAATGTATAATTTGTCCTCTCTCATTCTTATCCACCATGTTAGTGTTGAGTATCCAACCTAATTTGAATTTTTAAATTGAAGGATGTATAACCAACCTTGGAGAATGCTTCTAGGGTTGAAGATGGTATAAAATCAAGTCAAGATGTTGCGAATAGTATGAAAAGAAAGTGAAGTGTGCGAACAAGTGTGAAAAGTAGAGTGTGTAAGAGCGAATCAAGGCAACAGTACTTTGATGTGTTAGATTCTTGAAAGCAGTAATTTGATGGTGTATGCAATCTTCCAATCAAGCTACGAATGTGTGGAATCTTGTATGGTGGATCTTTATTTATCTTTTCTTTATCTGTAGGTAGTGAGCCTCCTTCTGTACAGTGAGTCCCTTTGTAGGCAATGAGCCTTTGTATCTGGGAAATGAGCCTCTATATCCGGTATTGCATTATTAATATATTGTGAGCTAATCCTCACCATAGTTTTTACCTCATTGGGTTTTCCACGTAAATTATGTGTCTCTGGTGTTTGATTTCTATTATTTTCATTCCATGACTACACTTGATGACAAACTAAGTTAATGTGGAATTGATTATGGTTAGAAGTAAAGGAATTTGATACAACTGATTCACCCCCCCCCTCTCAGTTTTCTTGTGCATTTCAAAACATTCATCCACATTTCTTCTCTTTATCTCCACTATGTTCATTCCTACCATTATTTAAGACTTCACTCTATTCATTGTTGTCATTCCAAAAATTTAATTTTTTTATCCCCCAATCTATTAGAGAACTGTATTTATATCAAAAACCAACAGGCTATCCCAACCACTATAAAAAAGTGAATTATAGTGCATATTATGTGGCTCCTAAAGTCTTGTGGAAAAACTATGGACCAGAGATAGTGCTAGAGTAATACTATACAATTTTCTATCTCATGTACCTCCTTTTTGGGCATCAGAATAAGGCATTTTTGATGCTATATTTGTAGACACCTAAAAATGACTTAGGCCCGTGACCATTATTTTACCACCTTTCGTCATAACATGATTATAACATTTTAATTATATTTCTAACCCACATTCAACTATTAATTAAATAATTCACAATCTCTCATTCTTCATGATTCTGAAATAAATAAATCTTATTTATTTATTTAATATGTCACTAATTATCAAAGTCATCTCATAATTAAATAAAGCCTCATTTATTTAATTAATCCCTATCATTAATGTCCTCCTGATTATTAAATAAATATATTTAATATATATTGATTTTATATGTCACTAATTCCTAAATCCTCTTAATTAAATAGATTTGCTAATTTAATTAATTAATTAACTACTTCTTCTAAATTAAATAATTATTTGTAATTATTTAATTGTTGTATGTGACACTTCTATATTTTTAAATAAAAAAGTCATTTAAAAATATCTCACATACTTAACCGATTCTTCATTTAGTAATTAATTTCAAAAATCAATTACTTATTATCTCACAAAATCCATATTTTGAATTAATTTAATTCAAAATGGAATTATTCTTCTACAAATCAAGTAATTTCTAAAATTACTGATTTTCTAAAATCTCATCCCCTTATCTTCTGATTTTTACTAATTTCATCTCAACGGTCACATTTAGTCTTGATTTAATTTATTTAATTAAATCTTATTCACATATGTGGGCATTTTGCCCTAACCCTAATTGAGAGTTGCCATTTTGAATCTTAACCATTGATTCTAGGGCATTTTCTCAATCTCTCATCTCATCCGTCCGTGCGAAATTGCATTTTCTATAAAATGACAATTTTTCTCTCATTTCAAGGATCTGGATCTTAATCTAAATTTTCTTAAAATCATTTTAGACTTCTTGCATTCTAGGCAAATAGAGTTGAATACTTGCATTTAGGGTTTTATTCTATTTTGCATAATTAATGTAAGATAAATCCTTCAAATCTTGTTTAGGTGTAGACATTTATAGTTTGCTCACACATACAATCTAAGGGCATCCATTTATCACAAACAAGTTAGGAGGTACAATGGAAATGAGCCATGGAGGAGAGAAAGGGGTGAGACTGTTCTAGTCTCATTCCTTTTCTCAATATTTCTCCTTTGCATTCCATTGGTTGTTGGATAATATTTTATATATGCATTTATTAGACTAACAATCTTGTTTTGCAGGAAATTATCTATCATTACAATATTGTGTGGAAAATCATTAAAGTTTCATGATCATTTCTTTATGACATCCATGGTGCGGGTTTTTAAGTGTGGGTGCTTTTGCTTCATTGAAAATTTTCTCATAGGATTGATTTTATTCTTCCGAAAACACCAGTCGTGGATGATAGAAATCTCACTAGAATAACACAAATCAAAACAACCTATCTGTAGAATATAATTTTTTTCACCCCACGATTCCACACATACATGAATAACTTTGATAGTCCATGATAAGGATGATTCCCAGGTTTGAATGTTGGGTAGATTATCACAGATCGATAACCAAAGGAGACTACTAGAAAACCGATCCTAATTCCAACATATGTATTGATCATAGAATCTTTCTATAGGAATCATGATCCTCAAAGAGGATGGAGTTACTCTGGTGATGAGAATTCATGGGCCTAGGCTACCAATGAATGTTGTTTGGAAATTCGTTTGGAGCCGTTAAGGTTTATAATTTCTAGTTTTTCTTTATGTAAGTACAAGGGGGGTGTTAGAATTTAGTGCATGACATAAATAGTTAAATAAATAAATTAGCATGATATTGTTAATTTAATAAATAAATTAGGTTTTGGTAGCTATATTCTTGTAACTAGTTTTATATGAGAATATTGGCCTTTTAAAGGCAAATACAATGTAATAGTTTTTCAATGCAATGTGAATGACATAATTTTGATTCGAGAGAAATATCATTTTTTCCTCTCATTTCAATAGAAATTGCTTATAAATGATGCTCAAAATGTCCACAAAGTAAAAATGGTAGAAATATATATAAAGCAGCCCAAATGAAGCCATCCCATGCAAACAAAAAGCTTCCAAGTTCCAAAATATCCAAGTAATTAACCAGAGTGTTAAACACAAAAAATTGAATTAATTATACTTGAGGCTAAATTTAGAAAAATTGCACGAGTAACTCTGAAGAGATTGAAGAGATCTTTCCAACACCGCAAGAATAAAAAAAAATGGAGGAACGAAGAAAAAGTTGTGAGCTCGGGAGTGAGAAATAAATATTTGGCTTCAACAAGCAATAAAAGCTATGAAACAACATTTTTTTTTTAAATCACCTATACCACTAGACAATAGGCGTTTCCAGATTTCTGGTGATATTTCGTTTGCAAAATTTCACCATCTAGACCAAAAGTTATGCAAAAACAAAAAAAGATAGAAGCAACAATGGAAGATGATATTCCACCAAACAAGAATTGCAATATGATATTTATGATCAATATTACTAAAATAAAAGATGCTATACAAAATATGCTAGAGATGCCTTGCTTATAAAGGCAAGGATGAGAGATAGGATTAGACAAGATTATGACAAGTGTCTTAATCCTATCACATGAGACAACTAACTCATAACTACTTAGGACGATGTGAAGTCTAGATAAGACAACTATGACTTGTCTAGATAAGACAATTAAGACTTCTCTAGATAAGAAAACTATGACTTGTAGAAAATGTTTGTATCCTAAGTAAACTTAACATGTGAACTAAGTCCCCTAAGTCCCTAGTAAATAATTAACTAGGTACAAGACTTATTCACACCAACAGATTATTAGTCTAAATTTCATGCACTTAAGCTAAACTTTGGAGTTCTTTATTCAGTTAACTAAGTACTTTTCTTTTAACTGAAGTGAGAAATTATTAGGGTTGCAGCTCCTATATAGCACTCAACCTCATTATTTTATTACTCTAGAGATTTACTCTTGAACTCTCAACCTTTGAGGACTTTTGTTTTCCTTGAAGATTCTTGAGGTTCTTCTGTATCTTTTTCTTGTTGAGGAATATTGCATATATTGTTTGCAGATCTCTTCTGTAGAAGGTCTCTTTGTTCATTGTTTGATCCTGTGGCTCATGATTTTCACAATTCTATCCTGGTATAAGAGCATGGATTCATTGAACCTCTTCTCGATTTATGAGGTTTTTTCTTCAACTAGGGTTACAAGAGCAAATTTGAAATCTTCTTTGTTGTTTTTTGTTATTTTTAATTTATTTTTTCTTTTTTCTTTAAAATACAAACAAAACAAAAAAAATCCGCCACCCCAGGGTCATATGGGCAACTAGTGCCCAGCCCCTAGGGGGCCTAAATTTTTTTCGCTTTTTTGGAAAATAGGTAGAATCGGGAAAATGGGCATAACTTTTCACTCAAATACCAAAATTGGGCAAACAAGATATCGGCAAAAAGCTCATTCCGAGTACTATCTATTGATGTTGGTTTTTTTTCTCATCTTTTTGTTGTTGGTGCATTCTATTGTAACGCCCCGCCATGGAACCCAGGAAGCGTTACACTAAATAACCGAATAATTTTTTATTTTATTTTAAACATTTAATATCAATAAGTGATAACAACCTAGCATAAACGTTCTAGGATTCCACAACAACACTACTAAAGTAAAACAATAAACACAACACATCAAGAACTAAATAAATCAATTCAAGAGATTATTCATAAACAAAATTCAATACATCAATAGTTATATTACAAGTTTGTTTACAATAAACGGGATTGTGACCAATCTCGATACATCAAAGTATAATACAATGAAACTTCAAGAGTGAGTACAATAAAGAATTAGATCACGAGCCTAAGTCAACCACGAACCCGTCCGATGAACAACTCCGTGAACGACGTGCATCCAGGATCTTGCCAAGACAAACATGACACGAACGAAATCACCTGAAGGGGACCCAATGGAAAATGTGGCACGTTCCTCCCAACCTTGTGGAACTCGAAAGCCCACCCCCCATGCTAGGAGATAGAACATGTCCTCAAGTAAAACGGACAACAAAGAGACAACATACTACACAAGGTCTACAAAAATGACATCATAATGACAATAGATCCACATGACAACAAACATACTCCTAGTAGAAAAGATATAAACACAAATGGCCTTACACAAGAGACCCAACAGAAGCACAAGGATAGGAGTGTCATCACTGTAATAAATACATCTGAGAGGTTACCCATGCAACCACTTCCGGGTCCGGCCCCTAAGGGAAGCCACTCCTCCTAGGTTCAAATTCTCAAACTGACAAAACAAATAATCCAACCTGTGTATAAGAGAACACTTCATTCCACATAGCCTCAAGATAGTCGAGTACATACCAAGACATTTACAACACAATAACCCACAATACAAGCAAGACAAAGTTCTCACAAACAAATTCAATTTCACTCAAGAGTAATCCACATGTCCGAAAGTAAAGCTCATAGGAACACAAAACTTGCATGGGCCACATTAATACATTTGATTCAACATGAGAGAAACCATCATTCTCTAACCACAAATTCAAAACAACACTAATATTTTAAGCCACTAGATGACAATTCCATCAGTGACTTATCTCAATGAAATTAGATTCCAAGAAAGAATAACGCTTTCCCTATTTAGACTATAATTTGTCTCACTCAACAACTTTAAATTAATACTTATTCCAAAATATAGAATTAAATGAATTAATATTCCTTGTCTCAAAACTATTCAAATATGTGTGTTAAAGTACATTAATAAAGACAGACGGTATCAACAATGTAATATCCTTCATTTTCTAATTGCACAACGCATATAACCTCAACCTTACAATCTCATTATATTTATATTCCATCCAAATTACTCAATATGATAACCATTATTAATTACCTATAGAAAAAATTAATAAAACAATATACATCGTCATAACATTAATGGTCTCATTTATTCTATCCTAGACCGGCAAACAAATATAAATTGATTAATTAACCTGCCTCTACTAAAGTCAATTAATACTTGGATTAATATTAATACTTATTGATTAGAACAAATAATCAACCTCAATTCACACATAGAAATACAATAGATCAATTATACTCTTGTAAACAAGAGGTTGTATTAGGTAGTTATCCAACATAATTTTAAAATAGGAGTATACCCATTACACTTGTGTAAAAATAATATAAATAATTGATCTTTTACAAAAAAAACTATGATCATTATAAACTAATGTTAATTAAATTCCAACGTTATATTTATGAAGGTAAATTAATCATAGACTATCAACTATATAAATATATTTCAAAGGCTAGAAAATGGCGGTGAAACTAGAGTTAACCGATGGTCTCTCTTCTAGCCACGCAAATACATTTAGATTCTAATGGCTTAGCTAATATGACAAACAAACTGATATGCGAAACAGAAGAGGATAAATTAGAAGGCAACCAAAATTGTCAATGCATGCATGCCGCATGCAGTAGATCAAGCAAAAAGGAATAAATGAAGTATAGACTTTGCGCATGGATGTCCAACGAGATACGATTACAAGGATCGGTCAGATGTTGCATGAAACAACGCATAAAATGTCACAAATTCAACTGACGCACGCAGTATTAAGGCATGCCATATTATAACATAAATTAAGAATTTTCAACTAATAAGCATTAGGAATGAAACAAACATAAGCAAGATTACACCCTCTATGTAGCGGGATCTAAAACTCATTAATTCCTAGAGTTAAGAAAAATCAGAAAACCAAGAGGCAAGATGACTCTCTCCAATCGTTACCTAGAAGGACACAAGGAAATTCGAATCAGAAGAGAATAGAACATCAAGCGGTTGTTCAACTTGAAGCTATGAACGAATATAGAGAGGTATATCAATAGAATAATCAAGAAGCTTACAATATCAAGGAATAAGGGCACATTGATCGATTTCTCCCAAGTAGACTTGTATGCAAAGGAAGTCTCAGGAAAAAGACTGAAAGAGACTTATGATTTACAATAACACCGACGCATGCAAAATAGAGGTAGATGGAACGCATGTCGCCAGGGAAGAACAAAGGATTATCTTCTCAAGAAGTTACGAGGCACAGTTCAGATGTCAATAGGAAAATAATAACTGACAGTTCCATATACAACCAATGATACACAGTTAAGAATTCACCAGAAGATTTATAATACATGAGAATGAGAACTGCATGCAAACTGTTTGCATGCATGCACGGCTGCCCAACTTATATTGAACTTTTAATAGAGAAATTGTAGACTTGATCCTATGGTTCAGAGGGTAAGGTCTGAGATGCCTACCATTTCAAATTTAATTGGATGCAGCCTAACATGTAATTGATATCTTTTCTAGAAGAATATACGATGAATTTGTTCCAAAAGAAAAAGCTGAGAGAGGAACTGCGTACGCAAGAAGAGAGAAATAAACTATATCTCAGCAAAGGCAAAGCTGATAGAGGAACGGTCTTCAAATTCAAATAAACCTACTTCAAACATATTGACCACAAGAACCGTAAGAAAATGGTACGGAAAATAAATCTATAGCAAGGCTTGTTCAGATTATGATTTGATCTCTTTTTAGATTACTTGTTTTCAGGAACAAAAAGGCAATCGACCCAGCATAAAGGTGAAATCAGTCTACAAAGGATATTGATATGAAACATGTTTCATGGCAGTTGCATGCCGATAGCAGGTTAGAAAGGTTTAGCTTGACAATAATAATTTCTCTTCTATTAAATAAATCTGATCAACAAGTTTTGTTTTATATTGTGTGCGGGAGAAAACAAACTTTGGCATGAATCTCAAATGAAATTAACAGCAAGAATTTTGAAAAGAATCCATTAGAACGAGCTTAAAATTCAAAGGAAGAAAACCCGAAATGCCTTCATGATTTGAACAACGGCAAAGCAAAAACCCAGATGTTCAATCCCCAAAACTTTCACAATCCAAACACAACTTCCAGAAATTGATTTTCAGCCTTCCAAACAAAAAACCCCAAAAAAGTACATACAAAGATCATCTTTTCTTGTGAATCCCAATCCCCTCCTTTCGAAAATCCAATTTCCGTCATAAATACAATTTTTCCCTACAACCTTTAGATTGCATTCCATTAAAACAACCGGTTCCATTTTCAAACATAATCAACAAGAAAAGATATTTTTCCATTAAAACACAACTGACTGTTTAACTTTTTTGAAAATATCAAACTTGCTCAAACAGATTAATTACAACTAATTAACCTTTCACAATTAATATATTTAAATATTTTACTTTTAATTTCCACAATTTACTAAAAGATAACTTTTCATATTAAACATTGCAATTAATCATTAATCATATCATTACATTAAATCATTAAATAATCTAACATCATTAAGAAAACATGACAACATGTGACGACCAATGAATATTACAACAAACGAACAAAAACATAACATAAGGGTCACAAACTGATACTCATTCTTTTTAGAATGATAGTTCATGACAGAGGACAAGACTATCTCCCTTCAACGATTCCATTGGGCCATGGCACGCTCAGACTTGCCAAGAAGGTGGAGTCGATGCTTGTACCTGAAAGCTGCATCACACTACACAATCAACTGAAACAATATAAATAACATGAAATACACCGTGAAGAAGAATCACATCGTAGCTGGGCACTCACGGATGAGTACTGCTAAACTGTCTTCTTCACCAAACTGACGTAAGAAATAGCATCTAAAATCATTCACATCATAGTACCATCATAAAGTTACAGAACCTCATATGTCATCATAATTATGTCATCTTGCTAAAGTAACTAGAGCATTATAACATAAGTGTATCATCAACTAAGTTTCACAATCTGAACAAGTAATCCAAGGCACAATACATAATCTCAAAAAAATCTAATGACTATCAACATCTCAAAACAACTATACTAAATACGTCATCAGGAGGGTCACTACATCCTCCCCCCTTAGGGTAAGGCTTACTCCTGGAAACCTGGAAGTACCCCTAGTACAAACACCATACAGACACACAAAATCAAGGGTTCCAAAACTGAACCACTCCATACCTCAACATAAAAACAACAACAACCCAACCAAGTACACTATCAATCCATATAAACCAACATAAGTCCTAATAAAGCAGAAATATTTCTCTTAGGGATCCTTTCCCTTTCCCTAAATACTCGTCGACCACCATTATGTCTAGAGCCAAGCCGGGTGAGAATCTCCCCAAGCGTAGAATATAACAATGGACCCAGGTGATCCTCACGATCATTCACATGGCAACTCAGAAAAGTAGGGTTCTAACGATCAACGCCACGACTACCTCTTCTAGGCATCCTATACACACCATCCAAGAGAGGAATCACAACCAAAAGGCGAAACTATCCTACAAAAACTCAAAAATAAAATATCATACCCATATACATAAACATATACACACCGATAAACAACATCAGAAATCACAACATAAGGCCACATAAGGGTCCATCTGGATATCGGGAAGAAACATGCCAATCCATGATAGAAGAATCCAAGAACCAAGAGAAAATAACCATCTCAAATAAATCAACATCAAATCAGTGGCTTGATGGTGTTAGGTCATACATAAAGTGAAACCATCCAAACAAGACCACAATAACCTATCTCTTGTTGTATAAGGTGATTAGCCTCCAAGAGATAGTCATCACACATAGGTGAGTAGTGGGTTCTAGCTGCATAACAGCCTCACATACCCCTATCCTCTACGTTTCCTGCGTCTCCTTCCTCGTATACTCTCACCAAGTCCGTCTCATACATCCTTGGAGAGGAATCACAATACGACACATAGTTGACATTGAAAACAACAAAGATAACAAGTTTAGCCACCAAGTTCATAAAGAGGAGAAAATTAAAGTTTAATTCCAACAATAAGGCAATAAATGCACATAATTTCAAGACTAATTCCAATATATAACCACTAGGGTTATAAGCAAATAAGATGACAAGTTGTGGCTAAATCTTCACAATAAAATATAACAAAGTGTCAGCCTTCACAATTTAACAAAAAAATCACCAATAACCAAAAGAAGGTTCACAATATTTAAAACTGCACTATACAACACTATGTGACTAAATACTAGCCACCAAACAAGGAAAGAGGAAACAACGTCCGACTAGAATGATAATAGCCCTGATGTGGTGTGGAATGAGCATGCCATCCACATGACCTAGAGTGTATCCACAACTAACAAAATGTCATCACTCTACCTAGTCATATGCCAGCCAAAGAAGGCACGTATTGGTCATATGCCATGTGGCAGTGTGTCTAAGGGTCATCGGAAATAGGCACGCACAAATCACACTCCATACGCGATACCTCATGGAGAAGACACACGCAGGAACTTGCTAAAGCCAAAGGTATACGTGGATAGGATCTACTCATATGCTACTCGACCAACATGATCAAGGCAACCATGAAGATCCCTCTACAAGTATTCGAGGCCCCATGACGCTCATCGCACAAGTAGGCTAACAAAGATAATCTCATAATGTGCCTTCACATGCCTAGGCATGTGGCATCATGTAACACGACATCATCACCGTCACTACGTCGAAACATGAGTGAGGTGTGGTATTGTACTACATCATATCAGAATACGTGCAAATATAATATATCAAAGCAACATCACCAACACTATGTCGGAACATGAGTGTGGTATGGCATTGTGTCTATCACATCATGTCAGAGCATGTGCAGATACACTAAATATATAATACAATACGATAATATCACTATGGGGCTACCGAGCTTCACCTCTCATACAAACGAGGTTAACTCAACAATGCCAGATCCACACCTTTATAGACATCCAGGCATAACTAAAAATCCTTTGTTGTGTTCAAATCTGCGGGGATTAGGTTAGCACTTATGGATCAAGTATCCTGATCCATCATAAGGGAAAGTAGTGGGTACATTTCCTCGAGATTGGTTGAGCTGAGATGCTCTACGCCGCAATATGCATACACTACACACTCCACCCAAGGAACTTGGGGCTTCTACTATCCCTTCACAAATTGAGGGTCTAGAGAACCAAAAGAAAAAGAACTACTTTTGGTTACTCTTATACATATGTTTCAACCACGCATGGGTTGGCCCTCAATCACGTAACAAACACACAAATACAGACAACGGTATGGTAAATCCCACACCAAAGTGTAACTTTCCCCTATGGATGGGTACCAAGTATTACCATCACATGGATACACAAAGCAAGTACGGGTTTTCACAACACTCAAACAAGATACAGTTATTGGTTTCTTACATTTACAAGGGTACAAATACATACATAATTCCATAGGGACAACAATTTCCATAACCATGGAATACGTATCATAACTTTCCATCCGTAAAATTATATCAGGTTCCATGACGCTACTCTTTTCCATAGAGTACATCATTCTAGGGTAAAAGCCATGAACGCGTGATCACCTTACAATTCCACTAACAGATTCACAAGGACAACATAGTGAACTCAACATACCCCAAGTACCCAGTGTATGAACCTGGGGCTCTAATACCAAGCTGTAACGCCCCGCTGTGGAACCCAGGAAGCATTACAATAAATAACCGAATAATTTTTTATTTTTTTTAAACATTTAATAACAATAAGTGATAACAACCTAGCATAAACGTTCTAGGGTTCCACAACAATGCTACTAAAGTAAAACAATAAACAAAACACATCAAGAACTAAATAAATCAATTCAAGAGATTAGTCATAAACAAAATTCAATACATCAATAGTTATATTACAAGTTTGTTTACAATAAATGAGATTGTGACCAATCTCGATACATCAAAGTATAATACAATGAAACTTCAAGAGTGAGTACAATCAAAAATAAGATCACGAGCCTAAGTTGACCACGAACCCGTCCAACGAACAACTCTATGAACGACGTGCATCCAGGATCCTGCTAAGACAAACATGACACAAATGAAATCACCTGAAGGGGACCCAATGGAAAATGTGGCATGTTCCTCCCAACATTGTAGAACTCAAAAGCCCACCCCCCCTGCTAGGAGATAGAATAGGTCCTCAAGTTAAACACACAACAAAGAGACAACATAGTACATAAGGTCTACAAACATGACATCATAATGACAATAGATCCACATGACAATAAACATACTCCCAGTAGCAAAGATATAAACACAAATGGCCTTACACAAGAGACCCGAAAAAAGCACAAGGACAGGAGTTTCATCACTGTAATAAATAATTATGAGAGGTTACCCATGCAACCAATTTCGAGTCTGGACCCTAATGGAAGCCACTCTTCCTAGGTTCAAATTCTCAAACTGACAAAACAAATAAGCCAACCTATGGACAAGAGAACACTTCATTCCACATAGCCTCAAGATAGTCGAGTACATACCAATACATTTACAACACAATAACCCACAATACAAGCAAGACAAAGTTCTCACAAACAAATTCAATTTCACTCAAGAGTAATCCACATGTCCGAAAGTAAAATTCATAAGAAAACAAAACTTGCATGGGACACGTTAATACATTTGATTCAACATGAGAGCAACCACCATTCTCTAACCACAAATTCAAAACAACACTAATATTTTAAGCCACTAGATGACAATTCCATCAATGACTTATCTCAATGAAATTAGATTCCAAGAAAGAATAACGCTTGCCCTATTTAGACTATAATTTGTCTCACTCAACAAATTTAAATTAATATTTATTCCAAAAGAAAGAATTAAATGTATTAAGATTCCTTGTCTCAAAACTATTCAAATATGTGTGTTAAAGTACATTAATAAAGAAAGATGAGATCAACAATGTAATATCTTCATTTTCTAATTGCACAAGACATATAACCTCAACCTTACAATCTCATTATATTTATATTCCATCCAAATTACTCAATATGATAACCATTATTAATTACCTATAGAAACAATTAATAAAACAATATACATCGGCATAACATTAATGGTCTCATCTATTTTGTCCTAGACCGGCAAACAAATATAAATTTATTAATTAACCCACCTCTACTAAAGTCAATTAATACTTGGATTAATATTAATACTTATTGATTAGAATAAACAATCAAACTCAATTCACACATAGAAATACAATAGATCAATTATACTCTTGTAAACAAGAGGTTGTATTAGGTAGTTATCCAACATAATTTTAAAATAGGAGTATACCCATTACACTTGTGTAAAAATAATATAAATAATTGATCTTTTACAAAAAAAACTATGATCATTATAAACTAATGTTAATTAAATTCCAACGTTATATTTATGAAGGTAAATTAATCATAGACTATCAACTATATAAATATATTTCAAAGGCTATACGATGGCGGTGAAACCAGAGTTAACCGATGGTCTCTCTTCTAGCCACGCAAATACATTTAGAGTCTAATGGCTTAGCTAATATGACAAACAAACTGATATGCGAAACAAAAGAGGATAAATTAGAAGGCAACCAAAACTGTCGATGCATGCATGTTGCATGCAGTAGATCAAGCAAAAAGGAATAAATGAAGTATTAGACTCTACGCATGGATGTCCAACGACATACGATTACAAGGCTCAATCAGATGTTGCATGAAATAACGCATAAAATGTCACAAATTCAACCGACGCACGCAGTATTAAGGCATGCCAGATTACAACATAAATTAATAATTCACAATTAATAAGCATCAGGAATGAAACAAACATAAGCAAGATTATGATAGTCGATTTCATAGTGGCTTAAATAGGTATGGCGAAGTCAAAATAGCAGAAGATTAACAATATTTTCACACTAAATGGATGAAAGAAGGCACACGACGAAGAATTCATAAGGGTCTATATGACGACATAATAAGAGTATAAATCCATTTTATTTTATTTCATTGCATGGACGCAAGGAACTTAAAATAACAAAACACCCTCCATGTAGCAGGATCTGAAACTCATTAATTCCTAGAGTTAAGAAAAATCAGAAAACCAAGAGGCAAGATGACTCTCTCCAATCGTTACCCAGAAGGACACAAGGAAATTCGAATCAAAAGAGAATAGAACATCAAGTGGTTGTTCAACTTGAAGTTATGAACGGATATAGAGAGGTATATCAATAGAATAATCAAGAAGCTTACAATATAAAGGAATAAGGGCACATTGATCGATTTCTCCCAAGTAGACTTGTATGCAAAGGTATAGCAAGGCATGTTCAGATTATGATTTGATCTGTTTTTAGATTACTTTTTTTCAAGAACAAAAAGGCAACCAACCCAACATAAAGGTGAACTTAGTCTACAGAGGATATTGATATGAAACATGTTTCATGGCAGTTGCATGCCGATAGCAGGTTAGAAAGTTTTAGCTTGACAATAATAATTTCTCTGCTATTAAATAAATCTAATCAACAAGTTTCATTTTCTATTGTGTGCAGAAGAAAACAAACTTTGGCATGAATCTCAAATGAAATTAATAGTAACAATTTTGAAAAGAATCCATTAGAATGAGCTTAAAATTCGAAGGAAGAAAACCTGAAATGCTTTCCTGATTTGAACAACGGCGAAGTGAAAACCCAAATGTTCAATCCCCAAAACTTTTACAATCCAAACATAACTTCTAGAAATTGATTTTCGGCCTTCCAAAAAGAAAAACCCAAAAAAATACATACAAAGATCATCTTTTCTCGTGAATCCCAATCCCCTCCTTTCGAAAATCCAATTGTCGTCATAAATACAATTTTTCCCTACAAATTCTAGATTGCATGCCATTAAAACAACCAATTCCATTTTCGAACATAATCAACAAGAAAAGATATTTTTCCATTAAAACACAACTGGCTGTTTAACTTTTTCAAAAATATCAAACTTGCTCAAACAGATTAATTACAACTAATTAACCTTTCATAATTAATATATTTAAATATTTTACTTTTAATTTCCACAATTTACTAAAAGATAAATTTTCATATTAAACATTGCAATTAATCATTAATCATATCATTACAGTAAATCATTAAATAATCTAACATCATTAAGAAAACATGACAACATGTGACAACCAATGAACATTACGAAAAATGAACAAAAATATAACATAAGAGTGACAAACTGATATTCATTCTTTTCAGAACGATAGTTCATGACAGAGGACAAGACTATATCCCTTCAACGATTCCATTGGGCCATGGCACGCTCAGACCTGCCAAGCAAATGGAGTCGATGCTTGTACCTGAAATCTGAATCACACTACATGGTCAACTGAAACAACATAAATAACATGAAATACACTGTGAAGAAGAATCACAATGTAGCAGGGCACTCATGAATGAGTACTGCTAAACTATCTTCTTCACCAAACTGACGTAAGAAATAGCATCTAAAATCATTCACATCATAGAACTATCATAAAGTTACAGAACCTCGTATGCCATCATAATTATGTCATCTTGCTAAAGTAACCAGAGCATTATAACATAAGTGTATCATCAACTAATTTTCACAATCTGAACAAGTAATCGAAGGCACAATACATTTGAGTAACATAGTCTCAAAAACATCTAATGACTACCAATATCTCAAAACAACTATACTAAATACGTCATTAGGAGGGTCACTACATCTATAGCTTTTTGAAGTCAGAGGTACTATTTTTAGTCCCAAACTCATAACTTTTGACCCATTTCTCTATTTTTCATTATTCCAGCAGTGTTGGGAATGTCTTTCAGAAATCTTCACAATCATTGATACACTTTTTATAGAATTCTCTCTATGTACATTTTATTCTATTTTTTATGTTTTCACACTTTGGTGAATTACTTAGATGTCTTAGCTCCTAGAAACTTTTTGTTTGTGTGGGATGACTCATTTTTTGTTGTTCTATATGTATTTCTTGTATTATATCCTATTTGGGCATTGTAGACATCCTTTTTATGCATATTCTCTTTTGTAGATGCACTAAGATAAAGTATCATTCTGGTGTATACTTTTTTGGGGATTTTTCATATTTTGTTACATGCCTTTTGTACTCACACTATGACATAAAGTGTCATGGGGGGGTTGATGTTTACCTTTTTTATTCCACCACATCTATGTCAACTGAGCATCCCTTCCATGATAGTAGCAAGTCCTAGTGATTATTTTCGCATATGTGTGTGCCTTAGTTTGCACACCCTTTTATTTGTAGGTTGTTTCTCCTACATGTACTTCTTGGTTTCAAATAGTTTCAATGTACCTATCATGGTTCACCCTTTTTAGCATTATGGGGGATATTTCTACTATTGGTGCTAATGTTTCCTTGGTTTCACAGCTGGAGTGATTTGTGTATCCAGTTCTTGTTCCTTTGTACTTTCAAATGCAACGTACATAAGCGACTAGTTACATGTATTTCAATGAGATTGATCATTTACCATATGTATAATCTTGCATTCCTATTTCTAGAGGTTCTTCATTTTAGTATCATATCAATCATCATTAGACAATAGTCTACAACTTCTTCGTTTTTCAACGATGTTCTACATGTTCCTCTTTTTTGGACTTTGTTTGGATGGAGGCTTCTTAATCCTTCACACCTTGATTTGGAGGATTTTTCAGTCCTTCATTCACCATTCTCTTTTAGAGAGGAGTTTTCTCCCAATGTGGTTTTCTCCTTTTCCCCAATTTTGAGAGATCTTTTGTTTGTACATGGGTACCTAACCAGGCCTTATTTGCTGGAACCCATCATGCATTCTCATTTTTAGAGTTTTTAGCTACTCTCTAAGTTCATATTAAGGGGGATGTTAGAATAATCATGCATTAGCTAATAATTAATTAATCTTTAATAGATTATTAGTCTAATTTATTCTCATGCACTTAAGCTAAACTTAGGAGTTCTTTATTCAATTAACTAAATGTTTTTCTGTTAACTGAAGTGAGCAATTGTTAAGGTTTCTCCTATACAACACTCAACCCTCATTTTATTATTACTCTGGAGATTTACTCTCGAACTCTCAACCTTTGAGGACTTTTGTTTTCCTTGAATATTCTTGAGGTTCTTTTGTAGCTTTTTTTTTCTTGTTGATGAATATTGCATATATTATTTATAGATCTCTTGTATTGAAAGGTCTCTTTGTTCTTTGTTTGATCATGTGGCTTGTATTTTTGACAATTCTAATAGCAATGAAACACAATCCAAGGGTGGGTGGGTTTTGGGTATCAAATATTTTATTATACAAATAAGTTCATAACCCAAGTATAGGTAAATTAATAATATAGAAAACCTTATTAGATCTACGATAAAGAATAATCAAGAAAAAAAATGCATCTAAAACAATACTTGAGATAACAAAACAAGGTAGATCATGTAAGAAAATGTTAGTTTCTCCAAAAATGTAAGGAAACTAAATATGTTTCCTAAAATTATCTATGCTACTTAAATAAATCGATGAGTAAGAAAACACTTAACCCAAATAAAAGAATGTTATCTTATAATTATAACAAATATATGGAAACTAAATATAAGGGTCAATATTACTTAGCTCTAGATCTAATGATGAAGAGATTTTGTTGATGTCATGTTGAGTCCATTGAAATCCATCTAGAAATTTATTATATTTGTCTATTGAATGTATCAAAGTCTACATCATCTCAAAAATCTCTATGGTTCTATTTCTAACTTCACAAGGTCAAACCCTTTTTTGGACTTGATCTAACTTACAAAATTGAATTGTGATATGCAAGATCAATTTTTATAATTTGTTCCTAGAAACCTATTCACCTATACATCTTCTTATTAGTTGAATGTACCAAGGTGATTTCTGAAACCTTTAAGGACTTTACTAACTCAATAGGTGAATGGGTTATCCTAGTTCAAATCCATGTGACAATCTCATTTGTAGAGATGAGGGATATTGAAGACAACATATGTAGAAATGAAGATGGCCTATATGATGATGACAAAGATACTATTATTTATTTCCTTTGGAAATTGAACTATATTCTAATTATTTTCTCATTCTAAGATAACTTATTTTTCTTATGGAACAAAGTGCACATTAAATATATTTAAATACCATGACATAGAAACATGTCACCCAAATGTCTGTTAAGTCTAAACATGATAGATATTAAAATAAGTGAGAAATTTAAATTTTGTTGGATAATTTTAAATTTCAAGGCCTTTCCTATATACCTTGAGACTAAACTATGTCCATCCTAGGCCACTTGGAAATGAGTATCAAGAATAAGATATAATTTAAAGCATAGAGAAAATATCTAGAAATAAGTGTGAATGATAATTTGATAATAAAGTAAATGATGAATCTAGGGGAATAAGTGTAAATTGGGATAATTAAAAAATGGATATGGATTGGACCATTAGCAAAACCAAGTATATGAGTATGCCACTTGTCAATATATTATTTTATTTAAAGTATTCCACCTACATAAGGACAAAACTAAATTGGAAATAGTATAGGTATGTAAATTTCCTCATTACAAATATTTAATTTTAAAGTTAACTTGGTTTTCAAGAATGAGCACATCACCATAATTTTAAATTAGAAATATTATTTTATCCTAGTTTTTCATCAACTAGATCTGGACTTTTCTTAATGCAATATTGTAATGGTAAAAATTGCATAGCTTACACCTTTCCCCTTCATTTTGGACTTATTTTGACCCAATTCTTCTTTATAAAATCAAATATGTACAAGCAACATAATTTATACTTACATAACCCAAAGCTTATATAACCCATCTACACTCATTCATAAGAACCATGTTTTATCCTTAGTTTTTCATTTTTGGTCCAAGTTCAACATGTAATGTATGGGATTGAGTCAAGATTATTGTACAATTTATGAAAATGAAACCTAAACCTTTAAAATTCAAATTCAAAACTTAGGCTTGCTTTTTGCCACCTTTGGAATTGTATTTAGTACAAACCCTAATCCATTTGAATATTTATAATCTAGAGCATATTAAAATAGCTCCTCTTACACATGTCTGCAAGGAGCATTAAAATGTTTTACATGACATTAATACAACATTAGAATTCTAGGGCATTATGTATGACTACTATTTGTATTTGACATTAATACAACATTAAAATTCTAGGGCATTATGTATGACTACTATTTGTATGTGATCTTTGTACAAAGTTTTTAAATCAATATCCTAAGCAGTTGACAAAAGGGAAATATTTTTGATATAGTAAATGTTATCCACACTACCATTCTTCATTAGGTTTTAAAATTTAAGCTCATAAAGTGTTTATTCATAACCAAAGTTCAGATCCACACAAGAGGATCAAATTCACAATTCATGTGTAGATTCCATAGACTTGTAGTGCAATTCCACAATTTGCAAAAATGATCCACACAATTATGAAAAAATAAAATTATTTAATCTCTTAATTTTCTAATACGAAAAAATTAATAAAAAAACATTTAACGAAATTTAATCAACATAAAATAATTTTTTTAATAATATTATTTATTATTTAAATTATAATCATTAATTTTAATATTATAATCACTTACCTATATTCCTAAAATATTTGTTAATAAATAATTAATTTGTCCTACAACATTTATATAAAGAAACTTTATTTATTTAAAAATTATTAAAAAGAGGTGGATATAGAAACTTAATGCAAGATTTAATAGGGAAGGTTTGTGTAATGGAGGAGCCTAGTCATTTGACCATGACTTCTTTTAAGTCGACTTAATGGCAAAACTGCCCATAAAAACAACATATATCAAACTCACAATGCATTCAACGAAAGCTCTCTATAATGTGAAGGATGATTGACTTTAACTCTATAAAATTATTTATAATTTTTTTAAAGATTATACTATAAAATCAAGTTAAAGTATAAGGATTTTTTAATAAAAGTATAGATTTATGTTTTAAAATTAAATTGATGAAATTGAGAATGAAATAAATACATCAAGTGATAGTTATTTGTGGATTGAAATTGTGTAAATTTGTATATCAACATTTCAGATCATATTCTATGATCCATCGTGAGGATGATATGCATGTAGAAAGAGAAGAATATAAGAATGAGGTAGTAGATATATCTCTTTCTACCTGCATATCATCTTGTTAATGAATTATGAAGTATGATATGAAATATTGATATAAAAATTTTACATGATTTCAATCCAAAAATAAATAACACTTAATTATCATAAACTATGAAAACTTTATGCTATTAAATAAATAAATGATTTCAAAAAATAACAATAATCAAAAACACATTAAAAATATAACTTCATTACCTTTTGAAAAAATAAAATGTTTTTTTAACCTTAAAACATAATCAAATGCATAGGATCCATCCATATTGTTTTTAAGTGTGCATTCATATTTATCATGGCAATAATGTAAAGCGACATGGCACTTAGATTAATTAGTTTAATACTAAGAATCATAGCCTTTCTACTCATGGGATTGTTGTCCCAATGGAGTCTCAAGTTGTTCCATTATTTTCTGAACTAAATCATAATACTTAAAAAGTAATAGAATGCCCATTATTTGTTTATTGAGAGAATCAAACTTCTATGCAAGCTTTATAATTGCTTTTGGCATGTCTTATTATATAAATGTCAACCATTTCATCATTAAAAGTGTGGTGGTGAAAAGTACTCTCATTCTTCATAAACAATTCCACTATGCAATGTAAATTAGCACTCATTGACTTCAACTTTTTAAATAGTTTTAGTTTTGTCATCTAGTATCAAATTGTTTGTGTTTTAAATACATACAAAGAATACAAATTACATAGCTCTAATATGTGTGGGAACATTTCTTTTATGCATTTTTATTGTTTTGTTTGCCTTTGGTTATTAATTGTTAATTATTGCAAGTCCATTGTTTACAAATGTCCATCACTTATATTGATTGCTCACTAAGACATGTAATTATTATTTTTTAGTTTAGTTTTCTTTTATTCGAATACATGACCTCTATTATGGATGAAACATTTGTATTATCAATAAATTTATGTTAAATTATATTTTTAAGTGGGAGGATGGATGTTAGGTGAGAGTTCATGGCAAGTTGTTCATAGATGAAAGGGATTTTGTAGTTGTGGCCTCTTGTTTTATATTTGATTGAATGGGTTCATTTATTGCAATTCAATCAATGTTAATAAGTAGAAAGAATAAATAAATGGTGTTTTTTAATTAAAAAATTAATAAAGATTATTAAAAAATTATATAAATTTATGTTGTATTTTAGTCAAGTGAATTAAGTTTCATGGTGAATTGATGTATAGTTTTCAACAAAATTTATATTGTGGTGAATTTTTACATTTTTATTAATAATGATTTTTTTTGGCGAGTTATAAATAGATATGTAAAAGTAAAATAATTTATTGTATGAATTATCGATTGATTCAACAAAATGAAATAATTTATAAGATTAATTAATAATTTTTTTTTAAATATTATATTATGTTCACCTCATTAAAAAACATTTTGATGTAAAAAGATAAAGATTAATTCTTTTGGTGAATTATCAACTTGAATTAGGAACAAATATATGTCATTTGATTAATAATAATTAATGAATTAGGTTGTATTTATATAAAAAATCAAACACATCCACATTTGAGATTTTCTTTTGGAATAGGTCTAGTGAGGAGACAAGTATCAATCACCAATAACATTTTTTTTTTTTTTTTTTTTTGTGGGTTCTATGGAGCATTAATGCATTATTAATTCATTCCCTCAAGAATGACCTAACATCTCATGCACATGTAGCATTTAGTAAATTGAAATGAGATTTTAATAATGTCAATGAAATGATTTATTGATGATAATGGTTTTGGTCTCTTTCACGAGACCAAAACATCAATATTATGCACTAAGATTTAGAAAAAATCATGAAGTTAGCGAGGGTCTTTTATTATTGTTGGTAATTATTTTAGGTTATATAGACTATCATTAATTAGCATAGATAACTTAATGTTTTCTTGTGGGAAGATCACTTAAAATTCATACATGTTTATTGTTGTTATAAGGATGCAAGTGAAATGATTTATCTAGTCTCATGAGAATTTTTTTCATTTATATGTATTTACAATTTAAAGTTAAAGTATGTAAAATGTAAGGATAATAATTTCACATGTTTATTTTAGTAAATAATCTTTGCTACAGTATTTCACTAAATTTAGTGTGACTTTTTTAATGGGAAGCAACAAGCATTCACAACAATTGGTATAAATTATCATTAAATTGAAGGTTTTCCTTTGCATTTGTGAGTGGCAACTCTCTTGTAAGCTAGGATTTTTTTAGGATTTTTGTGTGCTTCTATTCAAAAAATATAAAAAGGAACAAAAAATGGGAAAAAGGAAAGGAAAACAAGGGAACCCTGGATAGTCTTATACAAGATTGTATTTAAGATTCCTTGAACTATATGTGAGAAAGAGGGAAAAAAAATAAAGTGCAACAATTAACATAGGCACAAAGCTATTTGATTATGCATATGACATCAACAAAAGAAACAATGTTTGATAGCTTACCTTTTCAACATACAAGAAAGATGTAAGAAATTAGTTACACATTAATGTACAAATAATCTACAGACAAATGAAGAATGTGATGAAACACATTTCAAAAATATTATTTTAATTTCTTCAAAATTAGAGCACAAAGCTCTATTGTATTTCTTGTATAGACAAAAGTGCAAGATAAATACAAATAAATTATTACAATTAAACCTACAAAGAACATAGCGACACGAAGTTCAGAATTATCCTTCAAATTTATTTAAAATTCAAAGCACAAAGTTTCCTTATAATCTTTATTCAATGGTTGTGTTGAGAGTTAAAATAAGATTTGTCTCCTTTAGAGCTTTACTATTTCTATGTTGTGCTAGATGTTACAATGATGTGAGTCATTATTAAACTAGCATGTGATAATTGTTCCCTTGGAAACCTATGCTCAATATTATGGCCTAGAAAGATAATATGTTTCTACTTCAATTTTCTATCAAGACAGTTGTCTAGTTTCATAAATTAGACAAAATAAGATCTATATCCTCCAACAAATTCCTCTTCCACTAGTCCATTGCTTTGAAATAAACCATTAAATTCTATTTATTATTGGTGAAAGCTATTGTATTGTGAGAATTGACATCCAATCCACAATATAACTATAATTTTAATGATCAAAATGATAAATAACCAAATTAAAATTAGTGCTCACCTCAAGTTGTTGGAATCTTTATATCGTGCACGACTTCAAGCAAATTCACCGTCAACAATTCACCATCGGAAAATTCACCGCCAACAATTCACTGTCGGAGAATTCACCACCCAACAATTCATTGCCATGACAAATTCATCTCATAGAAAATTCACCACTAGCAGTTCACCACCGCGTTAATATATTTTATTATATATTTCCAAGACCTTGAGATTTTTAATGCAAAAGAATAATTTCACCACAATAATAATAGAGATGACTCATATTGTTGTATAATTAGTTTACTAGAATAAAATAAAATAAAATATATTAAAAAATATTTTCATTTCTATTATCATAAATCAAAATTTCTAATTATTCATGATTGGAATTTGGTGGATCGGGGTCAGCTACCCCCAGATTTGTCTCATCAATTGGATCAGTTGGTTGAACTTGATAGGGTCATTTAATGCCCTTTCTTTGTAACGTTTTCTTGTTTGAATAAAAAAATTACCCCTCCTTGTTAAAATTTCTAATTGTATATGCGATGAATTACTGGTGAGAATTTTCCATGAAATGAATTTTTCATGATGATTAATTGTTTGATAAATTGTTGACGATGAATTTTCCTCAATCGAAAGCCAATGTGATTAGAAGAACCAATTAATCTTCCAACTCAGAGTTATAAGTCCTTAAAGAAATCTGTTCGGCTTTAAAACCAATGGATCGGTCAATGACGAGGTTTGGGGAATTGCACGAGCCGATGATACAATGCTTCTTCAAAGGCATGGTGGAGTTTGTTTTTACATCCATGAAATGGATTCACTTGGGATTCTTTTAATTCCTTTCAACAAATTCATTATGTGCAATTGCTTGAATCATTGCATTCCATGGAATGGCGTCTCTTTGTGGCATTCTCAACATTCAAAAGTCAATAGATCTAACTTTGTATCAGCTGATGAGGTGCTCGACGCCATCTCAACGACTAGTAGGCTGCTCTGAACCATCTCATCAGCCGACCTGGAGCTTCAAGTAACTCGCTTCAAAATAATCTTTCAGACTTTATTTGTTGAGCCTATTAAATAGTGTGAATGTCTTCGAGGATATTCATGTCAAACTTTGTCCTATTCTTTCATGTTTTTCAAACATTAAAATTATGATATCTAAAGTTACATTTTGGTTTAAATAGTGCATTTATGTTTTGACTTGTATAGATGGTTCATTTGAAATCACATTAATAGGTGGGTCATTTTGGAGAACTTAGTGTGGTTTTAGATCAACTGCCTAAGTAACTCAAAGCTTAGAGTGTGTTGTTTAATCTTGTCCATGTCCTACTATAAATATTTATGGTGCAAGCCATAGAGTTTGTTTTTGCTACAACCAAATACACTTGTGTGAGAATTTTTAAAGTTACACTCGTCCATTTTGTATATAAACTACAATCTCTTTGAATTTTATAGGACATAATCTCTTTGAGATGCCATGTCAAGTAGTTCATGTGCTTCGTTGTTATGTCTATATTTTGCGTACATGTCTAATAAGGTAGTTAGAACTATGGTATTTAACAAAAAATCACCTTTTTGTTATGTTTTGATGGAGGGCCTTACCGTGTTAGAAAGCTTTCATTTTCACCAAACGCTCCCCAACCTTTGCAATTTCCTCCGGTTCACCATTTTTTGCATACCATTGATTGGTGAGGGCCACAACACATGCTAATTTTTTATCTTCAAACCAATGTACACCATTAGCTTATTTGCCCCAAATATTGGGAGACTAATGTTAGGAAAAATTCAAATGGTAATACTCATTCACCCTTCACTCCAAACTTCTCTGTTAAATGCCATATAATTATTGAGTGGATCACTAGGAACATTGGTTAATATACTCATTCATTTATCTATTGGAACTGTTAGCATGGGAAGGGTAAACATAACATCATTAAATTTGGAAGAGATAAGTGGTGACCTTAAAGGAAAACCAATACAATTTCTAAGAGAATGAATCAACAACAAGCATCAATTCATGAATGTGAGAAGTTTAAAACTTGTTGAGGTCCAAAATGTGGACAACAATGCATTGCTTATTTTAAGTGATGAGAGGCTTAATTGAATGGTGTCGATATGGTGGAGACTTTGAGCAGGGTAGTTATAGGGTGGCAACAATGTTTGCCTTTTTATGTTTTATGTATTCTTATCATGGCATCAATCTATTGTTGTTATTCGTCTATATGAAGCTTAGATTTATGAAGGAAATGTTAAGAGAGGTGAATTTGAGAGCAAAGGGACCTCTAAGCTCCAAATCTATGGTAAGGTAATAATTTATTGCTATATTAGAGCAATGTGTTCTTAATGCATCTATTAGGGTTTGGTTGTCACAATTGGCACTTCTAAATAACTATGATGGTTTACTTGTACTCCCCTATTGTTGGTCTATGGAGCCTGATCATGTTGTAGAGTTAAGATTTTGTCCACTTCAATGTCCATGTTTTCCCCCCAAATTAATTAAGTGGGGAGTGCAAAGGGGTAGAGAAATTAATAAACTATGTTCAAAAACTAATTCATAGCTACCCAAATCAAATAATTTCTTGTTACAGATCGAAAGGCCAAGAGTTGCACATGGAAAGAAAGAGTTACATGTACCAAATTGTGGTTATGGAAGTTGGAAAGTCACAACATGAATTTTAATAGAATGCAACAACGTGTAAAATTGATGTTAGTAGGTTCATGGATAAACACACAACAATAGTATTGTGTTGTGCACAAAGAAAAATGTGAGGGTGTTTAAGTTGCATGCAGTAGTGAATATTGTTGTTGGTTAATGTATTATGATTTTTGTTGGAGATTAATAAAATTGGACAGTCGTTTGTGGATGTAGCCCATTGAGTGAACCACGTTAAATTTTTTGACTTTTTTCTTTACAATTTATTTTCTATCATTTAATTTAGGTATCTGAATTGGTTAATTCATTTCTTTATTGCTTCATGCTACTTGAAAATCCCAACACCAATGGGTTTTAGTTGAAACCAATGTTGTCTAAGGAGGTGAATGTTGCTCAAGGTACAAAGGTGTCAAGGGATGTGTTGCAACAAGAGGTATCTAGATACTTTAGGCCTATTACTCATATGTGAGGATTCATGTTAGGGTTAATGGTAATACATGATAGGGGAGAAATATAAATTAATAGTGAACATACAATCGATGTGTTTTGTGGTAACAATAAATCTATTCACAAGACCAAGAGTAAAGCATAAGTCTTGCACTTGGAGTTCAACTCAAAGTACTAGACCCCATGACTAGGCCTAAAGATAATGTAGTAGAAGAAACAACAAAGTGGGAAGGAGTGGAGGTCTTTAAGTTCAACCACTAGAGGGTGAGCTATGTTATGTCTATTCACTAGTTTTCATTATGAGGCACTATCTCTTTTGCAATGGTAAAAAGGTTGTTGCTTTTTTGTGTTGATCCTTAGGACATGACAAGGGGTCTTGTTACGCGTTGATACTATTTTATTTTCTTTGGTTTTTCTTCAATCCTTTAGGAATCTTAGCATTATTTTTTATCATACTTCCTTACATATTTCTCAAGTAGGGGGCCTTATAGATTCCCCTAACTATTAACTTAAATAATTTTAAATATAAGAATATTTTTTATAAGCATCCATTGCTTGAGTTTCTTAATCGGTTGATAATACTTCTAATATGTTTAGATTTTCCTAATGAATTTTAAAGATTTATTCAAGTATATAAATATTTGTAATGCATTTTTATAGAAATTTAAGCAAGTACATAAATATTTATAAACATATTTCATTTGTTATATTGTTTTCTAATTTAAATGTGTTTTTCTAAGTGTGTATTCATTGTATTGTTTGGGTTTATTTAATCTTGATTGGTAAGTAGATAGTTTAGTTATTTTTAAATTTCTATAATGAAATTAGAAAATTAGAAAAGAAATGCTAAAAAATATTAAAAAATATAGTAAAATTATATTACATACACAATTGCAGTACATATTTTTTATCCTTAGAGTGCATATTTTTATTAATATACACAATTGTTATACATATTTTCTTTCTTTAATCCTTGATGAGAACTAATTTTCACAAATAATTCACTCTAATCCAAGACTAGCCTATTTGTTGGGTTTTAAAGATTCCTTCAATATATAGTTTGACATAATGTCAATAAATTTTTAACCAAGGAAATGTGTCTCATAGGTGCAATAAAGCTTTTTTTTTAATATTGTTGAGGCCAATAAAAGATAATTAGGTAACTAATTCAATTTCAAAATCAAATCAGCTATAAATTATAGTCCACACTTCAATTTTGCAATTTCTTAACTATAATTTTCATTATACCATACATCTTTGTTCAAAGCCAACAATGTCAACTCCACACAAATGACTCTTCACTCCAAAAATAATTTTGTTTTTAATGCCTAAAGTCTTGCAAATAGAAATCATGTTACACAATGCACACCAATGCCAACATTTGTAAAAGAATTTGTTTAGTATTAATATTCAACTAATTTTATTTTTAATGCCTAAAGTCTTGCAAATAGAAATCATGTTACACAATGCACACCAATGCCAACATTTGTAAAAGAATTTGTTTAGTATTAATATTCAACTAATTTTATTTTTAATGCCTAAAGTCTTGCAAATAGAAATCATGTTACACAATGCACACCAATGCCAACATTTGTAAAAGAATTTGTTTAGTATTAATATTCAACTAAAAAGTTTTAAGAAACCATAAACTAGTGACAAAATTTAAAATAAAAGGCATTGATGTAGATACGCTTTTAAAGTTAAGAAAATATAGCTTTGCAAATGGGTTGAAAGATAATGGCTTACTTTGTATGATTAGCTTCAATAATTAACCCGTTTTTGTTTTAATTTTATTCTTTGTATAAATTCTTTCAACAAAACTATTAAAATGAATCACAAATTTCTAAATAATGCTCCAAACCTCATATATTTAAAATATATTAAATTCCATAGCATGTGTGACAAAACATAAGGGTGAGCACATTAATTGTCACTATCATAATATCAGTTCAGAACTATATTTAAATTTATATTATTATATGTTCACTCTAGTGATTGGCAACTAAAGGTTGATATTAAAATTAATAACTATGTTTAGATAGGTTATTTTTCTTCACTCTCCAATTTGCACCATGCGATGAACAAAGATTGATGATTGAAGTTCAATTCCAAGGCATAAATCTCACAAGACAATATTTGATGGAACAAATCCCATTATAAGTCATCATTCATTAGATTTGTTTAGATGAATGGTGAGTAGTCATCTCTACTTGCTTATATTTTCCATAAAGATCATTCATGTTTACATTTAATACAAACATTAAATAATGTGATCTTGAAATTATCAATCATGATTATCCTTTTGTCTATTAATGCAATAGTGTGATTTTCATTCAACACCATTAAAAGAATGAATATTGACAAATTATATTTTAATTCTAAAATGTAACTCTAATAAGGAAAATATTGGCAAGACAACCTATAGAATAATTTGAGTGTCATTAGATTTGTTTTGAACAGTTGAGATTTGTAGAGATCAATATTTTGAAGTCCCATCATTTCAAAAATATTATTTCATATCATATTTTTTATATACATTATAGCTTGAATAATTAGACCTTTTGATGTACATGCATGTAAAACCTTTAATACTTTATTAAAGATGACAATGAATCAAATGAATTATCATTTTGACATTTTGTAGTTTTGGGGTTTAGGTCTATTATTTTACGTGTAGTATTTCAGATTAAGAATTTTTTAAAAGAAAGAAAAAAAATATTGTTATAATTTACTATAATTCTATTTCAACAATTACAAGTTGCAATGTCTATTTGAAGAGAGACTGCACACATATATCACTTGTCGATCATGGTAGAGTTATCTTTTTTTGGGTAAGTGAAAGAAAATCCTACATTCATTTATCTATGATACCTTGGATTTAAAATTTTAATCTCAATATTAGGCTTTATTATCTATACCTATAATGGATTTGGAGATAAATTTCTAAATATTAAATGAGTGTTGATGTTAAAACACATATAACATATGTAGAATTTTTTAAAACTAGTGGACTTAGTAATGAATGCAATGGTATTCATGATACCTTATCACTCACAAGATCACTAAGAGCTTAGATACATCTCTTAAGGTAAGACACTAAATACAAATATTCCTAAAAATCCCACTACAACATGAGTTCTTGGATTGTAATACATGTAAGAGTTTTTGATAAACCCCATAGTAGCCCAAGGATCACCTACAACCAAAACAACCTTGTACACATAAGAGAGAAGCAATGAAAATTTTATGAGAGAGTATTCATTAGATGTAAATGAAGTTGGTACAATATACAATAAGTAAACCATTGTTACAAAAGCAAGGATGAAACCCCAAGACATACTAAGATTGAGACAAGTGTCTTAAGCCTATAATATGAGACCAAAAAGTAAAATACCTAAGTAAGCTTAATTATGTAAGTGTGAATATGACCTAATCCGAAACTAGTTAGGTAATATACCACATTCACACCAACACCCCCTCTTAAGTGCAACTTGGTGACTATAACAAAATATAAATATGCAAGGATGGGTTGTTCCTGGCTACAAAGTCATGTAGCCATGTAAAAATAAATCTCTCATGAGAAAATTAAAGGAGAAAAGCTTATAGCAAAATCCCCCTCTCTAAAATAGAAAAAAATGCAAACAGATCTACGAGTGAAAGAAGGAAGAAACTCAAATCAAGATGATGTGTAAACAAAATAAAAACAAAACACAAAGATAAATATGGCATGACAACAACTATGATAGGACTATCGAAGAGAAGATGGATGTCCTCTAGTGTTTCAGTCAAATCTATAAGTTAGGACTCGTAAGAAAACCTACAATATATATCAAACATTCATCCTAATGTACAAACAAATGATGGAGATGTGATCTCAATGTATGTGATCCAACTATATTAGTCATCCCATGATAATGTATCCAAACAAGATGTCTAAATATGAACACATGTAAATTAATTTTCCAATGTTGGAATGCAAGAATCCTTAGCCTCAAGATATTGACTCAAAGATAATAAAAATAAAATTAAAGCCTCTAAATCTAGATTAAGAGTCGTAGAATCTAAAGAATGAATGAAGATATTTGTAGGAGGAGAAGAAGAATCAATAAAAGCCTTAATTTAATCACAACTATCAAGACCTTCCAAATAATCAAGTTGCTCTTTTGTATCATCATCATATGGTATGTTATCAAAATCATCGAGGGGTAGAAGATTGTCCATTACAAAATTATCTAGGAATGAAGAGATGTGGGTCTTTGAAGATCTCTGAAATTTTGATCCAAAGAGAGTGTGAGCAATCAATATATGATATATAATAGATATTTTCAAAATCAACACTACTACCAACCAATCCAAGGACATGATCATTCTTGATATCTCATGCTTTCTTTTGATTAAGAGATGTGGGTCTTTGAAGATCTCTGAAATTTTGATCCAGAGAGAGTGTGAGCAATCAATATATGATATATAATAGATATTTTCAAAATCAACACTACTACCAACAAATCCAAGGACATGATCATTCTTGATATCTCATGCTTTCTTTTGATCAAGTGTACTTGGTTCAAGGATAAGTACATAGAGATGTGGCAAGAGATGAAGCCATATTATATGTTTCAAGATGTCATATTTACAATACTTATAGTTCCCTTTGTTTAAGGTGATTATGAAAGGATGAGTTGAAAAGCCTATAATTGTATAATTATAGACTCATATAAAAATTATAGATAAAATAATGTGAAATCAAAACCCTTGCAACATAAAAATGGTCCCATATTTTACAAAATATCTAAACTACAAGTCAAAATAAATAAATAAAATTAACTTCAAACTAAAATAACAAGTACCTATATAAAAATCAAGAAAAACTATATGAATGGTCACATAGTTCTCAAAAACATCTTTTCAATACCCTTTTTTACAAAAAATAGATATTGTATGCCTAAGCTATGGCATACAATGTAAACTTACTCCTTTAGGACTTAAAAAAAAAGAGGTAGCCTATTATTTGGATGTTGATCACCCACATGACAAAGTGCTTAGGACTAGGGCTATCTCTCTGGTGGTGGTATTGGAGACTCTAGCCTGTGGTGTTGCTCACCTCTTAGCTAGATAATTTATCCCCTCTAGATTGGTTATGCCAAGGGGCTAGGTGCCACATGATGACTTATACACTTGTGAAATGTTTTTATTATAAAAAAACTTTAAATTCATACCTCTGCACCAAATTGGTTCTCTATCTTATGGATTCTATAGAGATGATGTAGGATGAGGTACAAAAGAATATTCCAATGAGGTATTATTCTATGTAGGAATGAGGACTAGTGGTTGTATGACTATATGGAATCACATGTATAATCATATGGATTTTGATTGTCATTTCTTTGAAAATGCCCAAAAAATCTCAATTTTTTTGGTGCCAAGCCTTATAATTTCTTATAAGTTTTGAAGCCTTTTGATCTCATTTGTGAGGTATTTTTGGCACCAAGATGCACCATATGAAATCTCTTAGCCAAAAATCTCTAAAAAGAGGAAAGAAAATTATAGATCTAGTGCTCTCATACCATGAAAGAGTTGTTGATCAATCCCACAGTAGCCCAAGGATTATCTACAACCAAAAAAACCTTCCACACAAGAAAGAAGCAACAAAAATTCTATGTCTCCAAAGAATTCATTAGATGCAAAATGAAACCAAAACAATTTAAATTCAAAGAAAACCTTGTTAGAAAGACAAGGATGAGATCTTAAGACATACTAAGATCATGAAAAGTGTCTTAATCCTATTCAATATGAGACACAAAAGTTAAGTCACCTAAGCAAGTCTTTAGTATTTAAGTGTGAATAAGACCTAATATAAAACTAGTTATGTAGTATACCATGTTCACACCAACATCCCACCTTAAGTGCAACTTAGGGAGTATGCAACATTTGAAGATATGAGGATGGGTTATAGATACAAGTCTATACACATGTACCCATGTACAAACAAATCTCTCACAAGTGGAGTAAAGGAGAAAAACTTGTAGGAAAAACCCCTCTCCAAAAGAGAAAAAATGCAACCAAACATGTACAAGTGAAAGAAGGAAGGGGGACTCAACATATAGAATTGTCTTCATTATTTATCAACATTCAATTGGATTTTCTATTACGAATGTATGAATGTGATGAGTATCTGATCAATCTTGTGTTCATACCACTAATAATTTGCTAACTATAAGTTGCATTGTGTGATTAGTATTAGCAGTTTATTTCATATTGTGAAGTGTTGTATTGTGTTTCACTAATATTAGATGTTTGATGATACATTATGATATTAAATTCCTTTGAAAAGTGCACTCTTTGTAGCACTGTGATTTTTCTATTTAAGCAGAGATCAAACTACTTTATATTTGTCTACTTATACATTATGTAATTGTAACAGAAGTTCAAAAGTTAGAATTTCTAAAACCCCTTTCTTTCTTTCCCTATATTTTGCACCTTTTTTACTAGTAATTAGATTAGGAAAATCGTCATAACCATTGAATATATAATGATCAAATATTATTTCTAACATTGAATATTTTAAGATTTGCAAGATTAATAAAAGCTAAATTCAAAGTCAAGACTTACATAAACTTATCTCTTTCAAATCTAACACTTATTGGAAGATTCCATTGAAACATATTATGTAAGGGCCCTTAATGAAACAACAAAATACAATGAACCATTGAGGTATCCAACAAGACCCACACCTAGTAGTAAAGACCTTGGGGTAGCTATTTTCTATTTTGGGATTTGATTCCTTTCAAGAGAGGTGTGAGTTCACTTTGAATTTTTACCTAAGTTGAGACATGTCAAAACAACCATCAGTAAGATGCCCCCTATGTTAACAAGTTAAGAGAAAATAATAAATCTCAGGGTGAAGTGTGGTGGTCTAAGCTACCTCTTGGCTAGGCATAAAATTCAATTTTAATAGATCTTTTTGGAAGGTTGAAATTTGCCTACTTTGTGATCATTATTTTATGTTCTTACATTTATTTTAGTGATATATTTCATGGTTGCAATTTAGGGCCATTTATCTTAATTTCTATTCTTATGCCATATTTTGGAATACTTTGTAAGGACCCCTAGCCTTTCTCTTATATTTCCTATTATGTGACCTAGAGACAAAAAATCAAAAATAAGACAAAATTCATATGGATATTGAAGGCCTTTTTAACTTTTTTTTTTCAATTTGCCAAGTCTTGGATGGCCTTTTTAACTTTCTTTTTTTCAAATTGCCAAGTCTTGGATGGCCTAACTGTAATCTCTCTTAAAGCTTATTGAAATGGAATTTATATTTGACTTAAGTACCCTATTTTGATCATTTTGAACAAAAAATCGTCATAACCATTGAATATATAATGATCAAATATTATTTCTAACATTGAATATTTTAAGATTTGCAAGATTAAGAAACACTAAATTCAAGGTCAAGACTTATATAAACTTATCTCTTTCAAATCTAACACTTATTGGAAGATTCCATTGAGACATATTGTGTAAGGCCCCTTAATGAAACAACAAAAGGGCTGATGCAAGAAGTTGGGTCCACAAAAAGCTCAAAAAGTGGAAGTGTTTTTGCTGTTTTTCAGAATTTGTCACACTTGAACTGAAAATTTGAGGCACTTACACAATGAATTTTTAAAAAAGTTAGTAATATGAAATTTAGAGATTTGAATCTAGTTTATAAATATGTAAATTATTCAAATACCCAGATTGTATAAACTAAATTTTGATAAAGATCTATAAAAACCACTTTTTAAAAGTCCCTGTTTTTTTACCATACCATGCACGTGTACGGACAACACTTTTTGAATCAAATAAAAGTATTTTACTAATTCCTTTTGGGGAAAGAGAGCTAACAACATGAAGATTGATGAGGAATTTTTTTTGTAATTTTTTGTTGAATATTTTTTTTATTATTTAATTTTTATTGGCCTTAATTGTTGTTTTTAAAAATCAACGTGTACGGACAGCATAATTTGACCTAAACTAAACTTTTTTTGAATTTTTTTTTTTCATTGTGTAAAGAATTGTCTAAAGATTGATGTCATATAATTTTTTTTCTAAAAACTTTAACCAAAAAAAAGTTATTAAAAAACAAAAAAAGTCTGATATTTCAAGTTTAATGACTAGTTTGCTTTGAAATTAATTAAAAAATAGAAAATATAATCCAATCTTAATAAAAATTATATATATAAAAACTAGACATTATGTTCTGCAATGGGTTTTAATTTTATAGATTGATTCAAAAAAAAAATTCATCAACCATATTGTCAAAGTTGAACATTCTTCTTCAATTTGCCTTAGTTTTTTAGTTGCAGGTCAAAGGCTAAGGCTCGGATTGCCAAAGCTTTCCCGAACCTAAAACCAAGTCTCCAGGCGGGTTGGGAAACAAATTTTTTAATAACGCATACGCGTTATTGAAACAAAACACATACACGTTTCATAATGCGTACGTTTCATACGCGTTATGTTTTTACCCATTGGGTAAAGGTAACACGTACGCGTTATGAAACGCATACGCGTTCCTTTTTAAGAACGCGTACGCGTTTCATAATGCGTACGTGTTTCTAATATATCCGTTTATCCTGATTTGACATTTTCTGATACAGTACGGTTTTTCCTGCAACATTCTTTTTCTGCAGTACAGCCCGCAAGTTCGATTTTCTGCATTTTTTATTACAAATTTGTCTTGTGCAGGGCATATTCTATTGCAAATTGGTTGAAAAGTCAAGTGCAGGTTGAATTTTCTGAAGTGGAATCAAGTACAAGAATAATTTACAAGAAGATTCAAAAAAAAGTTTTTGGATGTATTCATGATATTTTTGTGTACTTCAAAGTTCAAAGAAGAAAGGATCTTCATAGTACAAAGTGTTATTTGAATATTTGAAGGAGATAAAAATTTGAAAATTGGTTACAAGTAAATCATTTGTTTTTTCATCAAAAAGGGTTTTGTAACCATGGGATCAAAACAAAGACAAAGAAAAAAGTGTAGAATGTCAATGACACCCGAAGAAATTCAAGCAAATAAAGATATGGAGGCAAAAAGACAAAAAGATAGAAGAGAAAGAATTCGTCAAATGAAAAATTTGGAAGCATCTACTTCAATGAATGTTGAAGAGAAAGTCATGAATGATGAAATGAATGTAGATGATGCAAATGTGGAGATGGTGAATATAGAAGAAAATACAATTATGGAGAGAAACTCAACTATGTCTTCAACTACAACTTTGAATGATATGGAAACAGTACATATGCAAACAGCTTCGGGTATGTCTTCAAATCCACCTCCCAATGATATGGAAAATGCACCTATTCAAACAATCTCTCCAGGTATTCTTTCAAACCCAAGTCTTGATAATATTGATTTTGCTTGTTTAGATGAAGCTGGATACACCATTGATGATATCAATAATTATAGGGTTGAAAGAATGCAAAAACAAAAAAATTATGAAAATATATCTTATGAGAATACAAATGCTAATCAAATCCCTCATATTGATGAAAATGAGAATGAAATCTTTTTTACTTTTGAAAATGAAAATGGAACCCCTTGTGTGAATGAAAATGAAACCCCTTGTGTGAATGAAAATGAAACCCCTTGTATGGATGAAGATGAAAATGTTTTTTTTACAATTGAAAAAGATGTGTTAGATAACCTTCGTGGTAAAGTTTCTTGGAGACAAATTAGAACTTATGGAAATAAAATATATAAAATGTTTTTTTATAGAAAGAAATTAGGATTCCAATGTCAACTCATGGTGCAATTGATGAGAATGTGGAAAATGAGAAAAGTGATGAAAAATTAGGTATTTTTGTAAAACCAAAAAAGAAAGATGATTCAGTAGAACAAGTCATTTCTAGTGTTGCTAATGCTATTGATTTTATAGGTAAGAAAAGTCGATCCAAAGATAAAAATGCGGCTCGTCGTGCAATAACAACTGCTTTAGTTGATAAAGCAACTTCAAATAAAAGAATGTTAAGTAGGATTAGTAAATGTATAAAAGTAAATCCCAAAACTTTGATTAGAGCTGCTAAAAGAAGAGAAAATATTGAAAATGATCCAATTAATCAATGTTGGAGTTTTAGTGGTAGACTCCCAAGATCAGACATGAAATTAACTAATGAAATTAAATCTTTAATCAATAAATTTTGGCATGATAATACAAGAGTATCACCTAACATTAGAGATGTCTTAAAATTAAGGGTGGGTTCCAAAATTCGTGTACCTCATCCAAAGCATCTCTTAGATATGACTCAAACTGAATTATATAAAAAAAATTTAGATGCTTCAATCTTACCATTGAATATTAAAATAAGTCAAAGATCATTCGAAAAGTGTAAACCTTGGTATGTTAGAATTAATAAGCAATGAATTTCTTGTTGTTGTAAGACTCATGTACAATTTCGTTATTATTATGATAGTTTTCGATATATACGATGCACTTTGCATGTTAACCAAATTATGTAGGACATTTGTGGTATTAATATGCCACCTGAAAGAATCAAAGATTTTATATCAGGTTTGTTTTGTGAACCCTCTAACGGAAACTTATTTTATTTAAAATCATGTATTTCTAGAGAATGTGATAGATGTGCTAAATTTTCATTATTAGGTGAATGTATGCATGAAAGTAGTTTAAATGAATTTGGACAACAATTAGTAGATGTAAAAAGATTCAAAAATGTTGAGTATTCTTTAAAAGATGGAAAAACTGGAAAACGTTGTGAGCTAATTATGGAAAAAAATACTGTGCATGCATTTATTAAAGAATTTAAAGATAAGATTGTACCTAAATATGTTCAACACTCTCAGTATGCTCATTGGCTTGATAATCAATTTCGTTTATGTAAAAACACATTCCCAATTGGAACTATATTGTCGGTTGTTGATTTTGCTGAAAATTATACTCTTGCTCCACAAGAAGAAATTCAATCACAGTATTATAATTCAGTGCAAGTATCTATTTTTGTTCATATTGTTTATGGACATGGAGATGATAGTAGGGAAGATAATAGAATTTTTTTGAGAGAGTACCATTTTTATGTAAGTGATAATCGATTACATTCATCTGAGTTTGTTCAATATTGTTTTGATATATTTTACAAAAATTTAAAAGAAAGAGGAATTCAATTGCTAGAACATCTCATATGGTCAGATAATTGCACGGGTCAATTCAAAAATGCTAGGATGTTTTATTGGTTATGTAGAGTTCATAAGGAAAATAATATCTAGCACATATGGAGTTTTTTTGAAGCCGGTCATGGTAAGGGAGAACACGATGGAGCAGGTGCATGTGTGAAAAGAGCTCTTGCTAGAGAGCAACTAAAATTTGAGGATGCTGCAAAATTTAGAGATGCACATGCAATTGTAGATTGGTGCAATACCAAATTATCTACAAGAGTAAGTGAGAGCTCAATAATTCACCGCTTCTTTTGGTTAGTTGAAGAAAATGATATTTGTTCTCGACAAGATTGTGAAACAATTAATGGATCTGCAAAATGGCATTCATTTAAGAGTTCGAATGCAAACACATGGACAATATGGACAAGGGAGTTGGCATGCTTTTGTCAATTTTGTATTGCAGGTGATTGGGAGGCTTGTGAAAATATGGAATGGGTTGAACAATGGCAACAAAGAGCCTTAACACCTACATCGACACATGTTCAACATGGAACAATAATTGAAGATAATCAAGCGTTCGCATCAGATGATTATGACCGTGTTTCTGATCTTGTACAAGAAGGTACATTATTTATTGAGATGAATTTTATATGTATGCATGTTTATATACATGAATTAAATATAAGTCGTGCTCTTTATTGAATTTTTTATCTATTTTTGTAGGACATGTGTATGCTGTTGTTGCACCCGAGGGGAATGAAGAGGAGACAGAGTACTGGTTGGCTAGATGTGTTGAGAGAAAATATAAGTTGGTACATCCTAGAGTGGATGATGATAACTTTGAGTATCCAACTGGTTCAGTCGTTGTTGTTGGCACCTGGCTTCGAAAATATTTGATAAGAAAGAATGGCTTGCCTGCATTTGAAGATTATGAAAGACACAAGAAGATTATACATTATTCACATTTGATTTTGGCAACCAATATAAAACTAGTTAGATATCACGGGAGGCCTGCTAATAAAGTTTTATGGACACTTTCAATGGATGATCATGAGACAATCATAGATGCATTACAAAAAAGAGAGGATGTGGATGGTACAACAGAGTAAATAAATATTGGTAAGTATATCTAGTTGTATGTATATATTTAATTGATATATATATTTGTCTTTAAATTCATTTCCTTATTAAAGTTTTATATCATTTTTTGTTTCAGGTCTCCCTTGATACAAAAAAGAGAGGAGATGCACTCTTATTACAATGGAATTCGAATCTACAGACAGGTAACTATATATAGTTGTAGATACATTTAGTTGAGAGTATAAATATAAAACTAAATTTAACTCATTGTCATTTTATAAAAAGTTTATAATTTATTTCATATCCCCTTAAGCCATCCTCGTATGTGCCATTAATCCATCCGCTTGCATCCCCTTTAAGTCTCTCTATTAATTCCCCTTAATTCATTCTATTAGGACCCCTTAATCCATATCCTTGTATATCTATCCTTAATCCATCCTCTTGCATCCCCTTAAGTCACTCTCTCAACACCCCTTAAGACATCCCCTTAAGCCATCCCCTTAGGTCACATGGTTTAGAGTTTAGGGTTTCTAGGGTTCATGAGATGCTTAGAATAACAAATTTATATGGATTAATAGTTTAGGGTTGATCTCCTAGGATTTAGGTCATGTGGTTTAGGGTTTAGGGTTTCTAGGGTTCATGTGATGCTTAGAATAACAAATTTATATGGATTAATGGTTTAGGGTTGATCTCCTAGGATTTAGGTCACGTGGTTTAGGGTTTAGGGTTTCTAGGGTTCATGTGATGCTTAGAATAACAAATTTATATGGATTAATGGTTTAGCGTTGATCTCCTAGGATTTAGGTCATGTGGTTTAGGGTTTAGGGTTTCTAGGGTTCATGTGATGCTTAGAATAACAAATTTATATGGATTAATGGTTTAGGGTTGATCTCCTAGGATTTAGGTCACGTGGTTTAGGGTTTAGGGTTTCTAGGGTTCATGTGATGCTTAGAATAACAAATTTATATGGATTAATGGTTTAGGGTTGATCTCCTAGGATTTAGGTCACGTGGTTTAGGGTTTAGGGTTTCTAGGGTTCATGTGATGCTTAGAATAACAAATTTATATGGATTAATGGTTTAGCGTTTAGGGTTTAGGGTTTAGGACCCTTAAGTCATATCCTCTTACATGGTTAAGGGTTTAGGGTTTAGGGTTAAGGGTTAAGGGTTTAGGACCCTTAAGTCATATCCTCTTACATGTACCCTTATTCCACAATCTTGCATCCCTTAAGTCACTCGCATAATTCCCCTTAAGCCATTCTCATAGGACCCATTAAGCCATACCTTAGGGTTCATGACATGCATCCCATTCATCCATCCTATGGAAAACATCATTTGAATTTTTATGAAATTTATAAGATCCAATTTTGTAACTTTTACTATATATTTACTTAAATGAATCAAAAAAATTATAGAACTACTTACAGTTTACATTAATTATTTTTGCAGGTTCTCATCAAGTCGGTCTACCATGCGATTGTCACTGAAAAATTATTTTATCAAGAGACTATGTAAATATCAATTTTTGGTCTTCACGTAAAAATTGATAAGCTAAATAATTGGATATACATGTGCACACATATATGTTTCATCATGTTGTATAGTTGTATGATTTTCAATTAACTTATTAGTAGCATTTTAAAAATCTCATTCCAATTTTATAGATTATACATTTCATATAATTGTTCAAATATTTTCTAGAATTGGTAAATAGTTAAAATTACGCGAGCTCTTAATTTATTATGAATATAATCTAAACTATTTAAGGAATATTTAAATTTATCACCTTTAACCATGTGATAAATTATATATTTATGAAATTTGATTGTAGAGATAAGAATTTATATCTAGTGCATGTATTACTTGAAAATTAGATAAAATATCTAGATCTACATATACATATGAGTGCATATAATCATCAAAATGAACATAACATGATCATAATTGACTGCATATATATAATCATCACATTAAAGTCATCTGATATAAATAAACAAAAATATGTATATGTCAAGTCCAACACATAAAAGTTTAAATAAAACTAGAGATGTCTGGTCTATTTAAAATTTAAAACCATTTAACTATCAGGCTGATCAGTCAAATCAAGTCTCCTCTTTGTTCCAGGTCGATTAGATGTACCTACATCATGCTGTAAAAGAGTACAAGTAACTTGAAATTAGATTTAAATTTATTTATAAATTTTGATATAATTAAACATATTTAAACTTGACAAAATATAAACTTTTGGATAAAAATAAATAAATTAATTAAATATCTAGTAAATACAATAAAAATGATTTTTAAGACATGAATAATTTACCATATGATCATGTGGATCTACTGGAACATTTTGTTCAACGGGTAGCATAACTGTCACTTGAGAAGATTCAAATGCCTGATCTACTATATCCTGCATATTCATATAAAGCAATCAATATGTTAAAACCTCGAATATATATATATATATATATATTTAAAAGATCCGTAAAAATTGTTTAGGATATTTAGTAAAGTTTACAACCTTGAATGATATGACCTCAAGATCACGCACCTGAGATTGCCCATGCATAAATGCTGACGATGTCTCAGGTGCACCTGCAATGGGTGTCTCATGAAATGCCTGCATATATATGTACAACAATTTGTATAGATCATTCACGCATGTGTATGTAAATGTAAAAATTAAATTAGATCTATGATGTGTATTTAATTCAAACTTAACAAACTTTTTGAAAGAATGCACCTGAGCTGATGATGACTCAGGAGCGCTCACCACAACTTGTGCTTGGTCAGCACTAGGCATGCTCATCTGACCTCCCTGCATCTAGATATAATATATATCAATCACACATCATGTGTAAACATTCAAAATAAATTAGATATATATATATCCACACAAACTAAATTTAATATATATTGGTTTAAGTACCTGACCAAAAGGTGAGCCCATATCTACAACACTCGACATATAGACATGATAATTTTGAGTTTCAGGCATTGTCTGATCATGCGTCTACACCAAACACTTATTGAATTAATATTGTATTATATATATAATTTGATGTTATTATTTAAACATGAATTTTGCACATTCCAAAAAAATATATTAAGTTCAAAAGATGAACATACCTGTGTAAGATGATGCTCAGAATATAGTAAATCCATAAATGACTCTGTCTCAGACGCAGGTGGGTCACCTGAAGTGGATGCCTGAGTATTCCTATTGCTGGAGCCTCCATGCTCTCTATTGACCACTTCAGCCGCCGCGTGTGAAGTCTGATGAGTGAGATGTCCTGAAAGTGAACTCAATGCTCCTAATGTCGATAGCATGGTTTGCTGCTGAAATGCAGCAGGAACACCAGGAGAAGCAGGAGGAACAATAGGAGCAATTGGAGCACGTCGTTGAGGATCAACACGTGCTCCCAATCTATGTTGGGGCATGCCACGCCCAGCTCCCTGAAATGACCTCATATCAAAATAGTTGGGTTTTAAACCCAACTCAAACTCTGCCCATAACTTTCTCAAAAAGTATAGGGGCACCTCAGAATTGCCATGTGGTGGAGTATCAAACACCATCCACCATCTATCCCAAAAATGTGCAGCTATCAAGGGGTGCCTACACCATAAAATTGAAATTCGTTTTTTGGTGGGTGGAATTGGTTGGCTAGTTTGAGGGTTAAAAAAATACTGGCACATGGCTTCTTTAGTAATTTTAAGGTCATTAATTTCTTTATAAGACAATCCATCTGCATAGAATTGTCTCCTCTCGTCTCTCCATTGATGGAACCTATCTAGGTCCGCATCAATAGATCGAACAAATCGACAATAATTTGCATCGTAGATGCAAACCGTGAGAGATGGGGGGGAATTCTAGGCTCATTTTTAATCAGATCTATATTTTCTTGAATGACTGTAAGATTTTCCCTAATGCTCTCTCTCAACTGATCCTGGTCTACTATAGGGGGTGGGGGGTTAGGAGGTGGAGGGTTTGGAGGAATGGGGTTTTCTGGTGGTGGTGGGTTAGGAGGAATGGGGTTTTCTGGTGGTGGTGGGTTAGGATCTATGGGATCTATAGGAATATGTGGTTCAGGCATAAAATCCTCAATGCTAAATAGTGGATCCATGTGAATGTACAACCAAATGGCAACTGCACATGTTAAACAATTAAAAAATATATATCAACAAACTAATTAAATAATGCAGACAATTTGAAAGAACTATTTAAAAATCACATTGAACATGCACAAATCCAAAATGCAATTCATTTGAAGACCATTCGATTTATCATTAAAAAATCAATAATGTTCATTAAAAATCCATAGCATGTACACATTAAAGTTTATAATTTAAGTTTGTACAAGTTTTGAAAATTTCAAATTTGTGGTTTACAATTTGAGTTTTGGGTAAGGGTTTGTGTTCATATTTTAGAATGTAGGGTTTAGTGTCTATGTATATTAGAATAATGTAATAAGGTCCATTAAGATAGATAGAAATTAAAAAAATTGGTTATAAGGATACATTTAAACATATTGAGGATACATTTAAACATATAATAATAGAAACATAGGAATCATGTTACATTTGAAAAGGGGAAATGATAATAGGAGTTACCATAGAACACAAAATATTGTTCATATGAGAGACATAAAAGGTATGAGAATTAAATATTATTTTAATAATAAATTATTAAACAATAGTATACTACATGAAACTTAAAGGATGCAAATAAATTAAAATTATAGTGATTAAAAGTAATAATTATGCAAAAAAATAAGGAATCCAAACTACCAATTCAGTAGGGTCAAATCCAAGAAAGTTTGCAAACCAATCCTTCATCAATTATAGAATTTAGAGTTATACATTTTAATTTCTTGATTTTTTTAAATTTTGAGTAATAATAATGAAGGAAAATCTATAAGTTGATGTTCTAGGATGGTCCCCTTTGACAAAATGGTAACAATCGACCTAGATTATGTTGAATCAAGAGTGAAGGAAATGAAAATTCAATATGTTATGACTAAAAGTCTATGGTTGTTATAACAAATTGAGGGAAATGCATTGTCTTGTGATACCTCACAATTATCTCTACTAAAAATAAACTTTGTTGATCACACCTAAAGACCCCATTGTTATATAAGTTTGTAAATAAACTCTTTCAAAACTAAGATTGTGAGAAACAAAAATTGAAGAAATAAGACTAAAACCCTATGTGTTTTAAAAAGTTCCACTAGTATTCATGATTTTTAAATCCTTATGAAACCATCAAAAACCTTAGGTACCTAAGTATGGGGATTCAGTTCAAAAAGACATTGCTAATAGATTTATTTTTCAAGTTTAAGATAAAAAATTTAATCGATATATAGATGAAGAATTTTTTAAAATACGATTTCATCTAAGGATATGTTGCCTTATATTAGAATTTTTATCACACTAATTATAACTTGAACTATAGATGGGCTAATTATAACTTGAACCATAGACCCTAATTATAACTTGAACCCTAATGTATTCTAACTTGAACTCTAACCCTAATTGTAATTAAATCGGGTATCATAACCTTAGTTGAACACTAACCCTAAATGCATATAAAATTTTTAATCATAAACCTAATTAAATATTGATTGAATGTTTAACTCTCACCAAAATTACAACCATTTAACCCTAGACTCTTAATTTAATTTTTACCCCAACCCTAGAACCCTACACCAATTGACGGGGCTAATTCTAACTCCAACCCTAACCTGCATCTTAAATTTTAATTCATAATTTCATAATCCTAAACCTAACCCTAATAAAAATATAACCCTAACTCTAAACCTAGTTGAATACAAACCCTAACCTCAACCCTTACCCGAATATTTATCTTAGAACCCTAACCCTAGAATGAATTTTAACCCTAGAAGCAGGTAATTGAATTCTTTAATATTAAACAAGTAAACCTAATCATAACCCTAATTGTAATTTTGAAATCTAACTATACAATATATATTAAAGTTTAAGCCAAACCCTAATTGTACCCTAGATTTAACCTAATTTTAACCTACAAATAGGGTTTTAGTTTATGTTACGTTTTCTAGGGTTTTAGTTTACGTAAATTCTAGGGTTTTAGTTTACGTTACGTTTTCTAGGGTTTTAGTTTACGTTTTCTAAAGTTTTAGTTTATGTTTTCTAGGGTTTTAGTTTACGTTTTCTAAGGTTTTAGTTTATGTTTTCTAGGGTTTTAGTTTACGTTTTCTAAGGTTTTAGTTTATGTTTTCTAGGGTTTTAGTTTACGTTTTCTAAGGTTTTAGTTTATGTTTTCTAGGGTTTTAATTTATGTTACGTTTTCTAGGGTTTTAGTTTACGTTTTCTAGGGTTTAGGTTCAAAGATTAACGGTCTGAGTAAATTAGTTTTTTAGAACCTACAGTTTAGGGTTTTAAATTTCAAAACTAAATGTGTCAAATTTAGGTTTTCGATTTAAAATTTTATGTTGTTTGTTTCGTTGATGTTTTCGGTTAATTAAATGCAGTTTAAAAACTATTAAATATTAAATTAAAACAAACTAAACAAAAATAACTAAATAGCAATTATAAAACAAAAATAACTAAATAGCAATTATAATGCAAAAATATTGTAGAATTCAACCAACCTGGAGGTCCCTAAGGTCAGGTGTGTCGACTGGAGGAGGTGAGAGTGAAAATTTTGCAGATTCTGGCCATCCAAAATGCGTACGCGATTTGCTGTCTCTTGTCCTGGCGCTCCTAATTCGACTGTGAAAATGACTTTCACAGTCGCTTATTTAAAAAAATAAATAGTCTTTAGAAACACGTACGTGTTTTGGAACGCGTACGCGTTTTAGGTTCGTAACCCAAACCGTAACGCGTATGCGTTATTGATC